>LPNX010137662.1:591982-609677 GCA_001517045.1 Pseudotsuga menziesii
TTTAGGAGGGGGCGTCTGGAAGCCCCCAGTTTCAGAAGGGGGCGGGGGGGCGTGGGGGCGGGGGGGCGTCTGGGAGCCCCCCTTCACCGAAGCGCGCTGCAGAACAGGGGACGTGCCCCCTTGTGCGTTTCCGAGAGTTTCCTAATTTTAGGGACGCTGGGAAACGTTTCCCTAGAAGCCCCCGAGCCCCGGGGCGCAGGGGGCGAGGGGGGCGCGTCCCCGACCCTGGGGGGCGCGTCCCCGACCCTGGGGGGCGAGTCCCCGTGTAACACTGGTTATTTGTGGACAAAGGTGGAGCATGCCTTAAAACATTGAAGATGACTTATGGCGAACATGTTGGAGTGTGCACAAACCCTAAAACCATGGTAAGGTTGACTTGGAAGGGGTTGTGTGACATGACAAAAACATTTTGTTGATTAATCCTTCTGATGACCATTGAAATGGTAAAGTTGTGTGTCAACACCAAATAAAATAATGATTACATTTTACAAACCTAGCTACTTGAAGTCGGCCCAATCAAAAGAAAGATTTTTTTTATTCAAATAAGTTTTTATGACAAAGTCAACTCAGTAAAAAGGGTGCTTTAAAAATAAATAAATAAATTCTTGCAAATATATAACAGGTCGGCTTGAAATAATGATGAAAAATGTGTATAAGGAAGGAGCTAACGACCTCATTTTGCAAGTGTAATTTTTGGAGATGTGAATGTAGCTCTGAATTTCGCTTGACTGAGGAAATTTGAGTATAGACTGAGGTTGTAGCAGAAAAGTAAAAGAGCAATAGAGAATTTTTTTTTAAGACTTATTTTTTTTGTTTTTCGGGTGTTAGCTGCTATGGAAATATCAAGGGAAGTGAAGGAGTCTATATCGGTGGACTGAGCTACCAACAGCAGCAGCGAAGGCAATGTTTTGTAGTATGGTTGAAGCAGCCTACATCCGATTCTTCCACAGAGTGATCCGAGCTGTGATTATTGTTGCCTTCGTTTTGAGGATGCAACTAAGTATAATAATAGTTTGGTTTTTAAGGTGTCATACATGATCAAGGTATGAATGTACAGTAAAGTGTGAAATAAGTCCACACCATAATGATGCATGCTTATACACAATGATGAGTATACCTTATGATGATGATGTATGCTTAGTGACATCTCTCGGAGTCTAACAAGCACAAGTATGAACAGTGATGAGTGTCTATACAGAGATGTACACAATGTTGAACTATGATGAAACAGTCAAATGTGTGAACAACTGTGAAGTATGCAGTGATGTGCAAACAGTGGTAGATACAGTGGTACTTACAGCAGTATATACTTACAGCGATGTGTGAAGATTTATGTTGTTATACACTCTATTCATTGTATGATGATGCTTTGATGTAATGATGCACAGTTCAGGGTGATGACAGTCCTCAATAGTGCAAGCTTACATGCACAGTCAAGCTCGAAACACATCCAAACTTGGAGTTCAAGTATGCCAGAATACACAGTCCAGTCTTGAGATTTGTTTGGAGACTCTTCCACATAGTACGAAAAGTGACATGGTGTAGGGTTTTCTTCACTGTAGATACAGTCCTCTTGGACATTGTTTAGGGTTCATGAAATACACTGTTCAAGCACATACACAGTCAAGCTGTTGATTAACTATGAGGATGATGATGCAGTGGAAGATGACGAGGTATCATTGTTGACACATACCCTATGATGATGATGCAGTCAGTACATTCTTGTTGAAGTTATTCATAGCTGAAATATACAATCATGAACTGTTGAAGTCATCTACACTACAGTCCAGAACTTTCCGAGGTTATGCACAGTCCAAGTCTTGTTTGAGATCTTCTACAATGTACAAGTGTATGTACAGTGATGTATTTAAATGTACAGTGAAGTGTACAAGTGTATGAGTGTACAGATAAGATAAGATAATTTTATTAATGTCCACTAATGACCACAAAGTAGGTCAATGGGGCTGTCGGTTCCAATGATATTCGTGCATGTGGGAGGACCAAACGATCTCCCTTAAAAAGAAATACAATTCAAGAAGTAAAATAGAACAGAAGTAAATGTGTATAAATCGAGCTGGGTTGTAGCATGGGAGAGCTTTCGCCCCAATCTCAACACTATAACCCTGCACAGGGGTGAAGATGCTTAGGTGGACAGGATCCGGGAGCCAAACAACCAAGGAAGGTCTAGTACTCCTAACCAGCCTTGAAAACCTCGCTGAAAAATCGTAAAAGTCGCAATTTTTGCTTCTAGCCGATTTTTCGGCGAGCAAAAATCGCGATTTTTTAAAAAATCGTCGGAGCGCGACTTCTTGGTAAAAATCACGACATTTTAGAAAACTGCGCGAGTCGATGAGAAAAATTGCCCAAGCAAGTAATCCATGGCCTAGAAAAGGAAAAAACCGGTTTTTTTTATGTCATTTGGCAAATGAGCTTGTTGGAAGTGGAGGAGAAGGGCTTGAGGAGACCACCAATACCTTTGGAGGCTTTCAAACACCATTTAGCATCTCAACCAAGGTTTTTTGTGGACCAAGTGTTCAAGGTATGTGCATTTTATCCCATTGTTTTTCTATCTTTTCCATGGACTGTTTGAAAGATTTCTTGCATGTTTCTTTTACTATTTCTTTGCCTATTTCTTGCATATTTCTTTGCTATTTGTTTTTACTATTTTGCCATTGATTTCCATGCCCAAAAAAATGAAAAACAGTCCCAATGTAAATGGGGGTTTTTAAAAATTAGAATGAAAAATATCATGTTTGTTTTTTTACTTCTTAGCCACCCTCTTCTTCTTATCTTTCATGGCTTAAAATCTAGCTTTAGAGGTCTGATTTTTTAAGCTAGAATGTTGCTATTATTTTCCAATGGAGTTTAATGTAATTTTTTTTTATTTTTGTGCCCTAGGGTTGCATTTGAGTTGAAGCATTCCAATTGCAAAAATGCCAAAGATATTGGACCGATTTTGGCAGTATGGTGAGCCCAAGGATGGCAACAATAGGAAAAATTTGACTTGCAAATTATGTGGGCATCACATGTCGGGAGGGGTTAACAGGTTGAAATACCATCTAGCCAAACTACATGGCTATGATGTTGGCCTTTGTACTGCAATGACCCCAGAAATCATGAGATCTACCCATGACGCCATCCATGAAAAAATGAGAAAGAAGGATGAGATCTCTGCAAACAGAGCTGAGCTTGTAGCTTTTGGTCAAGCAAGAAGTTTAGGTGCATCTCTATTTACCACTATCGGTGAGGGTAGTGGGAGGGGCTCCACAGCTTCACCTCTTGGGAGGGCGGGGCTTTCATCCCATTATGTTGGACCAGGATCACAACCTTCTATCAAGTCAGTTATAAAGAAATCGAAAAAGGTAGAAGCCGACAGGGTAATGGGAAGGTGTCTTTACTGGAGTCACATACCTCTTAGCATTGTTAAAAACAATCCATTTTGGCAGCTGATGTGTGATGCCATTGCAGTACTTGGCCCAGGTTATTAAAGTGCTACCTTTGAGGAGTTGCGGGGCCCAATCCTTCAAGCAGAAAAGATGGACATCGGTGCTAGGTTGGCAGAGTTTAGGCAGTCATGGCAGAGCACTGGATGCAAAGGCATGTCAGATGGGTGGACAGATGGTAAGGGTAGAAGCCTTATCAACTTCTTGGTACATTGTCCTAGAGGTACCATGTTTGTAAAATCAGTTGATGCATCGGCACATGTAAAAGATGCGGAACTTTTATGCAAGTTGATGGATGGGCTCATCTAGGATATTGGGGCGCACAATGTTGTGCAAGTTATTACAGATAATGCAACTAATTATGTGGCTGTTGGCAGGATGCTTATGGATAGGTACCCCTCTTTGTTTTGGACTCCATGCGCAGCTCATTGCATTGATTTGATGTTGGAGGATATGGGGAAAATTCCCTTTATCAAGGTGGTGATTGATCAAGCTAGGGCCATCCCTAAGTTCATTTACAACCATGGTTTTGTTCTTAGTCTCATGAAGAGGCACACTAAAAACAAGGAGTTGAAGCGTCCTGCAATCACGCGTTTTGTCACCACATTTATTACTCTTCAGTCTTTGCTTCAATGTTAGTTTGAGTTGAAGCAAATGTTTGTTTGTGATGAGTGGCGTGATTGTGCTTACAGTAGGAGAGAGGATGGGAAAACCATTGACAAGCTGGTGTACGCTGACGCCTTCTGGGAAGGAATGGAGGAAGTGTGCTCGGTTAGTGAACCTTTAGTGAGGGTTCTGCGACTTGTTGATGGTGATAAGCCTGCAATGGGCTATTTATATGTGGCCATGGATAGGGCCAAAGAGACCATTCGGAATTTCTATGTGGGAAAGGGTACCCCAGGGCATGACAGGCACATGTTGTTATGAGAGTTGATTGATACTCGATGGACTGGGATGCTTCATCGACCCATTCAAGCAGCAAGACTCTTCCTCAACCCCGCATTTTCCTACAAATACAATTTTGATTTTAATGGTGAGGTTTTGGAGGGGCTTCTCACTTGTATTCAGAGGATGATACCTGATTATAACACTCGCAATGCAGTTAATCGTGAGATAGAGGTGTATCGCGATGGTACTGGGGTATTTAGCTCTGCTGATGCTATTCGTGACAGGACTAAATTCATGCCAGGTAAGTTATTAACTTATTAGACCGTTTTAAGTTTTCACCTTTATTTGAAAGATGAATTATGATTTATTTATATTTATTTCTTGTTTGGTGACATGTAGCCACTTGGTGGCGAACCTATGGTGTGAGGACACCAAATTTACGGAAATTTGCCATCAGAATCCTTAGCCAAACCTGTATAGCTTCGGGATGTGAGCGGAATTGGAGTGTATTTGAAAAAATACATGCAAAGAGACACATAAGGTTAGAAACTTAGAACTTAGAATTTGAACAAAGCAATTACATTTAAATGTTTAATGCAATTTATGAATCTGCGATCCTCTAAACTCTAAATTTTTTTTATTACCCTCTTACAGGTTGGAGTTTGCACCTCTTAATGACTTGGTGTATGTTCATTACAACCTCCGCTTGTGGATGGCACAGATACAGAAAGAACCAGATGCATATGCTATCTCCTTGGACAATATTGATATATTGTCTAAGTGGAGGGTGGAGATTGAGACTCCTATCATGGAGGAGGCACCTGCATGGCTAGAGGAGGGGCAAGAGGAGGGGCACATGGAGGAGGAGGAGGAGGAGGTTGGAGGCACCATGGAGGGTGATGTGCTAGCATTGCCACCACCTTCTGCACTGCTTGATACATCTAGTCCTCCATCCATCACTCAGTGTCGTGTATTAAATGCAGGCTCAGGGCCTTCTATTGTTGCTTCTAGTGCTAGGGGCAGACCCGACAAAAACCCATGATATATCCTCGTAAAAGGGGAAGAGGGCATTGATATTAGATAGCTAGATGCTAGTTTTCCTCAGATACATTTATATATGTGATGTCATTTTGTATTGTTTAAACTTTATACACTTCTGAGTCCTTGATTGGACAACTATGATGTTTCAGACTTTTAGTATCAACTTTGATGTATCATTTTATATTTGGCATGACTACATGATGATGATATATATCAGTGCTTTCTTCATATTTATGTTCCAATATGTTTTTTTGATGTTATTGTTGCTATATATGTTTAAAATTCTAAAAAAAATGCATGTATTTTCTATTTTTTAATGTTCGCCGACTTTTGCCAATTTTTCCCAATTTTTTTGCCAATGTTGGCGAGAAGTTGTATTCAGGACCCTTGCCGACTTTTTCAACATTGCTCCTAACATCCAAGGCTGAAAGAGGAAAACTGAGGGAAGTGCAATAGTGTCTGTCGTCTCAAATAGGAGCTGGCGGGTGCGGGGCATCCTCTGGAGTGATGTCAGTGAGGTCTGGAGGGTCCTGAGCGCCTCTCGGAAGGAGGTCTGGTACAAAGCCGCCACTGAGATCTCGTGGGTCGAGAACCATCAACCTTTACTGATCTGGGAACTGGATCGATATCTAGGTTAGCAGATCTCTTACTGCCCTTGGAGGGTGGTAGCACGTTGAAGAACATTGTTATCCTCTGTGTGGTATCTGGTCTAGTGGGGGGCTGGAGGACCTGCGCTCGTAACTAGAGAGCCTCCTGAATATAAAGTGCTAGACATCTATGATCGGTGTATCTGAAGAAGGCGGCTAGAGTTTTAGGCCCCCTAAACAAGCACTAGAAGCGTCCTCTGATCGCGTAGTATATAGGACATCTGAAGATAAAATGTTACTCGGTTTCCACTTCCTGTAGATGACATAGCTGGAAGATCCTATCCGATCTGTCAAGCTGGTGGTCTATCTCTACCCGGAGTTTATGGGATCCTACTCTGAACTATCTGAGAGGGATCCGAAGAGCATGCATCCAATGGTGAAACGTGTACTAGGGTCAAACAATGAGCCTGTCTCTGACCTCCAAGCAGTGTTCCGCATAAAAGGCCATCTTTGGACCCAAGTAACCTGGATGAATTGCTTGTAAACTTCCTCTTTGATGATCTTATTTAACTCATGTCGGGTGGGTAGAAGGTGACCGGGGGCATCCAAAGAATACTGAAACGGGGGGAGTCGATCTAACTGGATTCCCATTGAAGCAAGAAGGCTCGAGACTCCTGTGAGGCAACCCTTGGCCTTGCCTGAATGGGTAACGCAGGCAATGGTCTCAGCGGAGCAATAGGCTAGATAAGGGTACTTGTCTCGACCTTTTGACGAGTCGGCTAACCCTCGGATCCGATGCAGGAAGGAAACCAATCTGAAAACCGTATCGCGACGGAAAGGCTAGGCCCCAAACTTAGCCAGGATGATGTGTTGCGGCACTGTCTTCCTACATCTGATGATACGCCGAAGAAGAAGGATCTGAACTCTCTCAGTTGAGGCCCAATCCGACTCGAGTAGAGAGGGTCCCCAAATTTCTGATCCATATAAAACAGTGGGACGGATCAAGGTATTAAATAGTTCCATCTTGGATGAGATATGCTGGAAGTGGTGATGAAATCATTGTCTCTCAAGAAGGGCTAGGGACTCGTTCCACTTGTTAATTCATGACGACTTCCTCCCCCTTGAATAAGAAACAAAAGTCTGAGCTTTTCTTCACCCCATTGAAGATCATAACCTTTGTTTTGCTCAAATTCACAGTTAGCTTCCGAAGTTCATAGAACAGGGCTAAGGCATCAAGCTATCTCTGCAGACCTTCCGAGGAGGAAGATAAGAGTACTATATCGTCAGCGAAGAGTAGGATAGAGATCAGGACATGATGGAGGAGGCACCCATCTGCTTCCTGGGTATGCTCATGGAGAAAGGCCTCCAACTCATCTATGTAGATTCCAAACAGGGTGGAAGAAAGTGGGCAACCTTGTTTCACCCCGATGGTGTTACGGATGAACTCAGATAACCCTCGAGTTGTGCGAAGGCGGTCTTGGATAGACTGATAAAGGTGCATAATAGCTGTCAACATGATCGTTGAGATGTCGATGTCTCTGAGTCGCTGCAATAAATCCTCTCTCGGAACTGAGTCGAAGGCTTTTCAGAAGTCTACAAAGCAGCAGTAGACTTTCAAGGAATGGTGGTGTGCCTCCTCAATCACGCCCAAAGAGTAAAAATGTAATCAATAGTCTGATGTGCTAGTCTGAACCTTGCCTGATCTTGGGCTCTAATATTTCTCTGTTCAAAATCGCTGGAAAGCTTCATATGGAGAACGGTGGCATATAACTTTGAGAACGTGTGGCCTACCATGATCGTTCTGTAGTTGTTGGGATCAGAAGTGGCTCCTGACTTGTGAATCAGAGAGATGATATGATGAGACCAAACTGGCGGAAATCCTTCATGCACCACGTGATTGAAGAGATCAGCCAAGTAGCTAACCAGACCCTAGAGACCATGCTTGAAGAACTCTGCTTGGTAGCCTTCCTCATCTGTTGATTTGCTGCTGCTCATCGCTCGAATGGCTTCCATGACATTGTTGTTAGTGAAGAGGTGGCAGGAGGAAGGAGGGGAAGCAACATGAATGTTGGCCTGGCCGGGAATGTCATAGAGATTGGAGGTGTGGGGAAACACGGAAGCAGGGTCAAGTTCGGATGAGAGAGGGGAGCGTCGAGAGAGGATGGTACGCCATAAATGTTTGGGGGAATGGGCAAGGAGGGCTGAGAGTTCTCGTCTTCTCTGAGAGACAAAATGTCGTTTCTTGCGACGAAGGAGATGATGGTAAGACCTTTGAATGTCAGGATAGGTAGAACGGGAGTGGAGGAAGGCGTAAAGAGTTCTCGGTGGAGGGTTTTGCGTTCCTCATCGTACCACTTGTTCATGGGACAAGAGCCAGGTTTAGGGGTGGTAGAGGAGGTATGAGTGGAGTGGGGGAAGGAGTTAAGTGCAGCCTCCCAAATTGCAGACGAGAGGCATTGGTACTTGGTAGAGGCAGAGTTGAGTGAGGAAAAATGGGCTTCAAGAGGAAGAGTCTGGAGGAGAACTGATAAGAAGATGTCGGGGTTGCCTTTGTCAAAGCGAAAGGTGGTCCGAGGTAGGGAGGGGGGGCTCTACGAGGAGTGAGGGGTTGTAAGAGGAGGGATACATTGTGATGCATACACTATGATGATTCTCTCCTATGCACTATGACTTGATGCAACTGTATGAGGATGGTGATATAATGCTGATGGCATCTTGTTCTATGATGATGCCTAATGATGCACACTTAATGCTAACCTCACAATGATGATGAGGTTAGCATGATAAAGCCTACTCCTTGATGGTGTACACTTGTTGATATTTCATGATGATGACGTGATGATGGTTTGATGATTGGTGAGAGCAACAGTGACTATGATGTACATGAGCAGAGATAGATCAGCAGTGTTGATGAGCAGATTGACAAGCAAAGAGTGATGAGCAGACTTGACATGGTTGATGAGCAGAGATCGATGTGCAGAGGTACATGAGCAGAGATTGATGTAAGCTAAGTCTTGTACTTGAGGATTGAACTCCTCAACCCTTTCTTAGTTGGAGCTAAGAAAACCAGGCTGGGTCATGTCATGAGAGTTTGTTCTCTTTTCATCAATTTGTGTTGATTATAATCGAGAAGATTGTAGTCTTCCATTACCATAAATAAAGATTAAATTACATATATTCTTATGTCTCTCTTGATGTGATGATTGTGCTTATTGCTCATGGTTGATTTAGCTTATGCATATGATGTAATTGATAACATAATGCTTGATAAACTCTGATTGATAATTGGAGGTAAAAAGTTTAAATTACTCGGAAACTGATTCACCCCCCCTTTCAGTGCGGCCATTGTGTCCAACACACTTTACAACAGAGTCAAGGGATTTCATCTCCTTGTCTTGTCTTGGACTGATCAAGCTTTGTCACCAAACTAGGATTGTCATATTGTTGTAGATGTCAAACTGTCATCTCATTCACTTGGGCTTCAAAGACCTAGGGTTTCATCATCATCCATTACTGTCAATCCAATCATCAAGATCACCACCAAGGTCTGTCAAACATCAAGTCTGCTCAAGTCAACAAAATTCGGTCTTTGTTCATGTACAATTCATAAGGATTTGCCAATGCAAAGGTTGCTCATGAATGATGTTCAATAATCTGATCTTTAGAGATATACTTCACAACAATGTTACAAATATCGTGTCGGCGAATATATCGCCGAGGGTCCAAAAAGATATTATCGGATTTATGGACGAAAATGTCGGCAAACATCGGCAATATATCGGCAATGTAAAAAAATACAAAAATATTCATTTTTTTTCAATTTTCTAAACATCTAAAGCAACAAGAACATCAAATAAACACATTGCTACATGAATATGGAAATAAAACTGATATATAAGATGTATAAGAGGTCTAGTGAATCGTGATACATCACACATAAAAAATGAATCGTGTCTTGGATCTTGAGTCCCCGACTCATGAATCACCAAAAAAATACAGTCAATGTTTTATGTAATATGTATCTCATATGCAATGAAATCAACCAAATAAAGTAAACTATGGATTCCTTCTACCCCTTTTATGGGCAAAGGTAATCTCTCTAGTAATGGCTCTGCCTCCAGGGTTAGAAAAACCAGGTGCTCGTGGGGGTCGTCGTGGACTTCCTCGTTCTCTAAAAGTGCCTGGAAACTGATGTGCTCTAGAAGAACCAGAAGAATGATGAGGTAATGGACCCTCATCAAGTCCTCTACCACTGCTACTGCTACCACTGCCCATATATCTGGCTCCCTCTGATCGAGACTGCGGCTGTGAAAGTGGTGGCTGTGTGGCTGGTGGCTCTGCAACTGGTGGCTGTGTGGTTGGTGGCTCCGGTGGTGGCACAATCTCAGATGCATCTAACCACTCATCGTCCCATGTCTCAGTCTCCATGTCCTGTGTATCATCCTCTAACCAATCAGGCGCTACCTCCATAATAGGTTCCTCAATCTCCGCTCTCCATGCAGCAGTGGTGTCAATGTGATCCAATGAAATAGCCTCCACCTCAGGTTTTTTCTCAAGTTGCTTCACCCACAACCTGAGATTGTAGGAGACGTACACTAGATCATTCAGGTGTTGGGTATCCAACCTGTATGATTACCATAAATTTATCCAATTAGAATTTAGAATACATAAATTAAAATTACCCATATGACATAAATTACAAGTTATAATGAATTTAGAATTTAATTTCAAATTCTCACACTTGTTGCGCTTCTTGGTGTGTATCTTTTCAAATACACTCCAGTTGCGCTCACAACCAGAAGAACTGCATGTTTGGCTTAGGATCTGGACAGCAAGCTTTTGGAGATAGGGTACTCATCTGCCATAACTTTCCCACCAAGTATCTACAATGAATTGGAGAAACATAAGAGAAGACATTGAAAATTTGAAATATAAAACAAAGAAAGTAAAGAAATTAAATTTTGAAACAAGGTCAAATTTACTTGGCATTATGTTCTTCCTGTCATTAATAGCCATATCAAAGCCAAATGTTCCCATGGCCCTCCTATAGACTTCCAACTCTTTGGAAATCTCTGAATGGTCAGCTGGACTTGGCACCATCCTCTGGACACACTCCAAGAACCCATCCATTACCTTTGCATCAAAGTTGAAGCCACATGAGTAAGAGAATGCGGGGTTGAGGAATAGGCCTACAGCATGAATGGCGTGATGAAGTGTTTTGTTCCATCGCTGATCAATCACCTCCCATATCAATTGTTGTTTCGCTTGCCCCTCTTCCCCCTTGTCCTCATAGTAGGCATTAATGGCCTCTTTGGCGCTATCCATGGCCTCATACAAGTAGCCCATTGCGGGCTTGTCTCCATCAACCAAGCGTAGAACCCTTACCAAAGGTTCACATACAGTACACACCTCCTTCACCCCATCCCAGAAGCTCTCCTGGTATGACACTAGCCTGAATAATAAAGCACGCCACTCAGCTGAAAGGAACATAGTCTGCAAGTCTCACATAGAAGTAAGGAGAGACTGAAGAGAGATGAAACAAGTGGCAAACCGAGTGATGGCAGGATGGACCAACTCCCTATCATGAGTGAACTTCTTCATCAGGCTAAGCACAGAAGCATGATTGTATATAAATTTGGTGATGCTTCTTGCTGAATGAATGACATCCTTGATAAACTGGATCTTCCCCATATCCTCTAAGATCAAGTCAATACAATGTGCTGCACAAGGTGTCCAAAACAAAGTTGGATGCCTGTCCATAAGCATCCTACCGGCTGCCACATAATTTGCAACATTGTCCGTTACTACTTGGACAACATGCTGCGGACCTATCTCTTGGATGAACTCATCCAACAACTAACATAGTAATGCTGCATCTTTGACCTGTGCAGATGCATCCACAGATTTTATAAACATTATGCCTCAAGGACAATGAACCAAGAAGTTGAGAAGGGTCCTACCCTTCTTATCACTCCAACCATCTGACATCACGGTGCATCTTGTGGCTTCCCATGAACCTCGAAGCTCCTCCAACCTAGAAGTGCAATCAACCTTTTCATCATCAAGGATGGGCCCTCTCAACTCCTATTAAGTGGGGGGCTTATACCCCGGCCCAACAATAGCAGCAGCTTCGAACATTTGCACGTAGAATGGGTTCCTCGCAAAGTGGAATGGAATATCACTCTACAAAAGACATCGACCCACAAGTTTATCTGCTTCCTTTTTCTCTTTTATCTTGTACATTGACTTTATACCTGGTTGTCCACCAGGACTAGATCTCGACAAAAAGTGAGAAATAGAGTGTGTCGTTGAAGGCATGACGGAAGATGAGGATAAGGTCTCACTCCCCACTCCCCCTGTTGCCGCCTAATACACACTTTATGATACGAGAAAGCCTCCAACCCGCTTTGTGTGTCCCCTTGGGGACCACTGTCACCACAGTCCACAACTCCTCCGTTTAGGCTAGATCCCAACAGAGCCAAGGGGGGTAGTTCCTACGGAATACTAAGTTCCAGATTTATTAATTAATTACAAATTAATTAAAGAGATCCTTTTAAGGTTACAAAATTACAAGACCAGTGCCTAGATTAAATGGAGTCAAAAGATTACAAGTTACAAGCTTACAAAAGAATAAGAATGATTATCCACAGTTGTCTAAGCTAAGTAAGATTTACAATATTAACAATATGAACAAGTGCTAAAGAATGGTTAAACAAATATACAATGATACCTGAAAATAAACAAGACACACACCGGATGAACAAGTTATTATGTCAAAGATCAAACAACAGACTGCTTTCAAGTTACAAGACTTAACAATATTTTACTCAAGCATGCCACAGTACTTGAAAGATATTATACTTGAAGGTGCAAAGCACTGAAATGAAATTTAAATGCTTGCAAGATGTACTTGTAAAATGAAAGCCTTAAAAAGCAAGGACTTTGAAGCAAATACAGAAACTGAAATGTGGGTAAGATGTTTTACAATGTCTCTTGGTTCGTTTTAATAGATTTTTTTAAAGTTGAAGTCTTTGATTAAGTTTTAGATCCGGTGGTGTGACTACCCCAATCTAGTACTTCTCAAGTCAAAGAGGGAATGCTGTTGCGCTCAACAAAGTGCGAGCAAAGCCCACCCGTAGCTCACAGGTCAAACCCCAATGCCCTGGTGCTCAACAAGGGGGACGTCAAAGCGCCTAGAGACCCCCCACGGTCTACTACCCCAAGTTGCCTCCGAGGGCACTGTTTTTAATTAACTGGAAAAACAGGTGGATGGATGTCTATTAAACTAAGACTTCTCTATCCCCTGTCGTATCTTGCGAGTACCTCGAAGGGTGATAACCGAGTAGAGGAGCAGGAAATAGACAAGTTGTTGTTGGTAAGTTTTAAGGGTTAATTTTAATCTTGGTGGTTAACCTGCAAGGTAAATTTTAAACTGTCAACGAGATCAACCAAGCGGTATCCCTTATGGGAGGTGCTGGTACTTGATCTTGGACTGAAAAAATAAAAAAATGTGTGATTGTAACAGAAAAAAGAAAAGTTGTTTTAACTAACTAAGCCCCCACTTCTCCTGCTTTTCATATCCAACTTGAAGTCCCTAAAGGGAGATGACAAGTGGATAGAGGATACACAGGATGGGTGAGTTGTATCGTTACCTTTAACTGAAAATAAAAAAATTACTGAAACTCAAAAGAAACTATAAATAGCTAAAGCAATGCCTAACCGCACAACAATCTCCGTGACAGAGATGGTGGTCTGTCAGAGAGATAGGTGGGTGAACAGCAAAAATAAAACTGATTATACTAACCTCACAACAATCTCTGTTACAGAGATGGTGGTCTGTAACAGAGATAGGTGGGTGAACAGAAAATAAAACTAGGAAGGAAAATACAACTAGCTAAAACAATAAACTGACCTCACTTCAATCTCTGTGACTGGATGGTGGTCTGTCACAAAGATAGGTGGGTAAACTGAATAAAACTTGCAAATGAAAAAACTAACTTTAAGCAACTACTTCTACAAATTTACAGCAGAGAAATACCCCAAAGAGAACTTCTGATTTGGGGTTTACAATGTAATAGAAGAGAGAGGAAGTGTAGTTTAGGGCCTCTTTTGGACCAAATTTTTTGTTGGGTTTTCTGGGCAATTTAGGGCAGCGTAACCCCTTCTTTCTGTGCATAAAACCTGCAAAAAATCAGCAACTTACTTGCTGGAAATTACTGCAGAAAACTGAACAGAAAGTTAGAACAATTTAGTGAAAAACCCAGAAATTTTACAGAAAAAATCTGAATTTTAAAGTTTTAAGAAAATGAAATTTCAGCAGTTAAAAATGAGAGTTTTGGGGGTGCAAATGGTACATAAACAACAGATTTATAAGCCTATACTAATATAATATGGATGGGAGCCCTAAAATAAGGGTTATATTCACTATACAGTGAATAAAATCCAGTTTTATGAAGGAAAACAGAAAATGGCCGAATTGAAAATCTGGAAAAATGAACACTTGGATGAGCCCTTCTTAGTTTGGAAAACTTGTAAATAAACTTGAGAGAGCTGCAAATGTAAGCAAAGAGGTGAGTATCCAATAAATCTACCAAAATACTTTGATAAATATTATTGAAAAAATTCACAAATGGAAGTAGAAATACTTCTACTTACAGATCCCTCCACAAAATACTTTGTGGAGAGCTATCTAAGCTAGTACAAATGCAAATAAAAAAAATACGATACAAGTTACCTTACCAAAAATATATGGAATGTAGCATGACGGCACAATGTTCTTCCAAAGTATTCTTCTATTACAGCCCAACTAGGGCAAGATTCAATACAAAAAAGCAAGAGGCTTGGGCCAAATGCTTGAGAAAATATGAGAAGAGAGTAGAGAAAAATTCCAACAGCATAACAATAGCATAAGAGAAGTTGTGAAATGAGGGAGTGAGACCCTCATTATATAGTTGAGGAAGACCCCAACCCCTTGAAGATCAATGGCCAAGATTAGATCTAGATGTAGATTAGATCTCCACCACTAGATCTAGGTATTTGACTTTTTACCACTCTCAACCAATCTACACCCTTAGATTGCTTTTCAATCCATGGCTTGAGTGCTTGATCCATGTCTTAATCATTCTCCACCCTTAGTTCTAGGGTTTTTGACCAAGTGGGGGCCCCCTTTGACTCAAATTTTAATTTTTATTATTTTAATTTTTATCTTTAATTTTATCTTTAATTTTTTAATCTTTTATATAATCTTTAATCTTTTACTTTTTTAATCTTTTAATCTTTTATTTTCAAGTTTTAATCTTATATTTATCTTTAATATTTTATTTTTTGATTTTCTATTAATATTTTATTTTTTGATTTTTTGATTTTTTGATCTTTTATTTTTTATATTTTATTTTAAAATATCTGTCTTTTTATTCTTTTATTTTTTAATTACTATATTTTATTTTTAAGTTTTAATCTTATATTTTTATTTTTATCTTTTTATTTTTAATGTTTTATTTTTTAATTTTTAACTTTTGATCTTTAATTTTTCAATCTTTTTATTTTATTAAGATAAAAGGGACGCCCCACTTAGGAGATCTTTAGACATTTATTTTGACCATGGGGGGTTTATTTAAATAAAAATTAACTATGATTAGCCACCTCCCAAACTTAATTACCATGGCTTTATTTGATTTTTTCCTTCAAAATCAAATAATTTAATTTTTTGACTTAGGGAAGTTAATTAATTCCCTAGGGGAGATAGACCCCTCCTGACCAAAATTGGTCTATCTCTTCAACTCCTTATCAGAATGACATGGGACTCGAAGCAGTGGCTTAGGGGGTTTCATAGCAATTTACCTTGCATTCATAGCCCCTATTACAAAGCGCCAGTGCTTGAGTAATTACATTATTACATCAAAACTGAGTTAATTAACCACCAAGGGGTGAAATTAATTAACTAACAAAAATTAATAAAAATACAACAACATAACGAAACTCCGCAAGACTCTATACAAATGTCTAGCATGGTCACGAAGAACATTTTGAACCCTTAGCCACCCCATGGACTTGACTATTAGAACGCCCGTCACCACTTTGGAGGATTTTGAGTGAAAAACCAAACCAATTAAAATCGTTTAAACAACAAGATTAATTGGAAAGGGAAAAAACACTCGATGAGGGGACTTCCCTAATAACCAGTTCCATGGTGTGGCGTACATATCATATGACCCACACTAGCACATATAATTACATTAATTTTCCCACGCAGGGGAGCGGACATTTTGTTTTACAAAGGGGCAATTGCCCTGCAGAAATGGAAAAATCCTCAGATTTTTCCAAGGTACAATTTGTACAATTATGTACATCTTCATGTACATGAAGTTGCCACCTAGTCGAAATAGGTGGGCAACATCTGGCTCCAACTTGGGGATGTGTGTTCGATCATCGGAGAGCACACGAGAACTCCAGAATCCTGCAACCACAAATTCTCACCAATAACCAACATAAGTCCTTATGTAGAAACCCTTAAATAATCAATAATGAATAAATGAAATGACTACACAATGATCATACATATATGCATAAATAATTTCAAAGAATGAAATAATACAAAGTTGTTAAAAGAATGCAAAGAAAAGGGTTAGAGATACATTATAGAGAGTGCCCCTTAGGACACTAAGTATTTATCTTTTTGAAGAAAAACCTGATTTGTGGCTCATTTGACCCTTTCCTGTTTCTTGTGACTTTGATAGTGTCTCACATCTTTGAAGATTTTCCAAAAGTCCACACTATCAAAAAACTGCTCATGCCATATTTTGTTAACTTCCTTAATCCTGATTCCATCCTTTATATTTTCCGGAAAGCTAACAAAGATAACATGATCCTTTCCACTATATACACTGTCCACATTCTGAAAAAACATTAATTCATTCTGGCATGCATCGACTGTCTTTTCTTCTAAAACACTCTGAAAATGGTCTGACACTTTACTGACTTGAGGAGAACTTACTAAAGCCTTGGGTGGCTTATCCTTTTGGGCTGGAATCTTTACACTCTCTGCTACAGGGACTGATACCTTTACATTACTGATCCAACCTCCTAAATCCATACTCAAATTATTACTTGAAAATACACTTTGTTTAGGGGTAAGTTCATGGTCACATGTTTCTTCTACTTTGTCCATATTTCTAGACATGCAAACCATGTCCTCTCCATCTTCTAACAAATCCTCATTATTGCCAAACACACATTCATGACCAACCATATTAACATGTTCCATTCTTTCTCTAGCTGCTAACGTTTCCTTTATAATCTGAAAGAAAATGGGACAAGTCCCTTCCTCATGTGAATCATCACAAGCCCTATAATAAGGGATTATTAGATCATCAAACCAATTGTTTGCTTCCATAGGCTCTGGAGGTCTTTCTTGTTCTTGATAAGGGGGTCCTTTAGGGAGACCCTTTTGCCATCTATCATTTGGCTTATGATTATTACCTTTATCTTTTTCCATGGCAACTATCTTATTTTGTAATGCTGTCTGGTTTGCCTACATGGCAGCTAGCTGATTAGCATGATTCAATTCCATTTGTTTAATCAGTCGGGCAAGGTCTTTGATAGAGTCACCTTGAGGTTCCTGGTTTTCAACTTCCTTAACTTTATCTGACTCTGGAGGACTACCCTTTGAAAACCCAAGAACATTTGATTTCCCTGAATCTTGCATATTCTTATCTATTTTAATAGCTTTGTCTTGTG
>LPNX010137662.1:609979-656744 GCA_001517045.1 Pseudotsuga menziesii
CTTAAATAAACCACAACAGCATATTAGAAATTGGCTTCTTCTCCAAGACTTGTAAACATTCTACAGGGAGCAAGTTTGTTTAACTTCCTCTAAAAGCCTTTTCAGGATCTAAGAGGGAGCTAAGCAAACCAAAGGGCTCCAGGTAGAATACCTTACTATATATTTTGAAGTGGAGTCGCCATTTGGAGAACAAGTAAACTTCCAATATGGGTAAAAGAAAAAAAAAATTTAAGGTTATTTCAAAAATTTTATAAACACTTTAAAAAATAATTAAATTGAAGAATTAAATAATTAGATCTAAAAGTATTTAACTAATGTCAAGACCAAGGACAAAAGACTTGTCCCCGGCAACGGCGCCAAAGATGTTGCCGCCTAATACACACTTTATGATACGGGAAAGTCTCCAACCCGCTTTGTGTGTCCTTGGGGGCAAGTTAGAGCTGGGGACCACTGTCACCACAGTCCACAACTCCTCCGTTTAGGCTAAATCCTAACAGATCCAAGGGGGGTAGTCCCTACGGAATACTAAGTTCTAGATTTATTAATTAATTACAAATTAATTAAAGAGATCTTTTTAAGGTTACAAAATTACAAGACCAGTGCCTAGATTAAATGGAGTCAAAAGATTACAAGTTACAAGCTTACAAAAGAATAAGAATGATTATCCACAGTTGTCTAAGCTAAGTAAGATTTACAATATTAACAATATGAACAAGTGCTAAAGAATGGTTAAACAAATATACAATGATACCTGAAAAGAAACAAGACACACACCGGATGAACAAGTTATTATGTCAAAGATCAAACAACAGACTGCTTTCAAGTTACAAGACTTAACAATATTTTACTCAAGCATGCCACAGTACTTGAAAGATATTATACTTGAAGGTGCAAAGTACTGAAATGAAATTTAAATGCTTGCAAGATGTACTTGTAAAATGAAAGCCTTAAAAAGCAAGGACTTTGAAGCAAATACAGAAACTGAAATGTGGGTAAGATGTTTTGCAATGTCTTTTGGTTCGTTTAAATAGATTTTATTAAAGTTAAAGTCTTTGATTAAGTTTTAGATCATGTGGTGTGACTACCCCAATCTAGTACTTCTCAAGTCAAAGAGGGAATGCTGTTGTGCTCAACAAAGTGGGAGCAAAGCCCACCTGTAGCTCACAGGTCAAACCCCAATGCCCTGGTGCTCAACAAGGGGGACGTCAAAGCGCCTAGAGACCCCCCACGGTCTACTACCCCAAGTTGCCTCCGAGGGCACTGTTTTTAATTAACTGGAAAAACAGCTGGATGGATGCCTATTAAACTAAGACTTCTCTATCCCCTGTCGTATCTCGCGAGTACCCCGAAGGGTGATAACCGAGTAGAGGAGCAGGAAATAGAGAAGTTGTTGTTGGTAAGTTTTAAGGGTTAATTTTAATCTTGGTGGTTAACCTGCAAGGTAAATTTTAAACTGTCAACGAGATCAACCAAGCGGTATCCCTTATGGAAGGTGCTGGTACTTGATCTTGGACTGAAAAAATAAAAAAATGTGTGATTGTAAGAGAAAAAAGAAAAGTTGTTTTAACTAACTAAGCCCCCACTTCTCCTGCTTTTCATATCCAACTTGAAGTCCCTAAAGGGAGATGAAAAGTGGATAGAGGATACACAGGATGGGTGAGTTGTATGGTTACCTTTAACTGAAAATAAAACAATTACTGAAACTCAAAAGAAATTGTAAATAGCTAAAGCAATGCCTAACCGCACAACAATCTCTGTGACAGAGATGGTGGTCTGTCAGAGAGATAGGTGGGTGAACAACAAAAATAAAACTAATTATACTAACCTCACAACAAACTCTGTTACAGAGATGGTGGTCTGTAAAAGAGATAGGTGGGTGAACAGAAAATAAAACTAGGAAGGAAAATACAACTAGCTAAAACAATAAACTGACCTCACTTCAATCTCTGTGACAAAGATGGTGGTCTGTCACAAAGATAGGTGGGTAAACTGAATAAAACTTGCAAATGAAAAAACTAACTCTAAGCAACTACTTCTACAAATTTACAGCAGAGAAATACCCCAAAGAGAACTTCTGATTTGGGGTTTACAATGTAATAGAAGAGAGAGAAAGTGTAGTTTAGGGCCTCTTTTAGACCAAATTTTTTGCTGGGTTTTCTGGGCAATTTAGGGCAGCATAACCCCCTCTTTCTGTGCATAAAACCTGCAAAAAATCAGCAACTTACTTGCTGGAAATTACTGCAGAAAACTGAACAGAAAGTTAGAACAATTTAGTGAAAAACCCAGAAATTTTACAGAAAAATCTGAACTTTAAAATTTTAAGAAAATGAAATTTCAGCAGTTAAAAATGAGAGTTTTGGGAGTGCAAATGGTACATAAACAACATATTTATAAGCCTATACTAATATAATATGGATGGGGGCCCTAAAACAAGGGTTATATTCACTATACATTGAATAAAATCCAGTTTTATGAAAGAAAACAGAAAATGGCCGAATTGAAAATCTGGAAAAATGAACACTTGGAGGAGCCCTTCTTGGCTTGGAAAACCTGTAAATAAACTTGAGAGAGCTGCAAATGTAAGCAAAGATGTGAGTACCCAATAAATCTACCAAAATACTTTGATAAATATTATTGAAAAAATTCACAAATGGAAGTAGAAATACTTCTACTTACAGATCCCTCCACAAAATACTTTGTGGAGAGCTATCTAAGCTAGTACAAATGCAAATAAAAAAAATACGATACAAGTTACCTTACCAAAAATATATGGAATGTAGCATGACGACACAATGTTCTTCCAAAGTATTCTTCTATTACAGCCCAACTAGGGCAAGATTCAATACAAAAAAGCAAGAGGCTTGGGCCAAATGCTTGAGAAAATATGAGAAGAGAATAGGGAAAAATTCCAACAGCATAACAATAGCATGAGAGAAGTTGTGAAATGAGGGAGTGAGACCCTCATTATATAGTTGAGGAAGACCCCAACCCTTTGAAGATCAATGGCCAAGATTACATCTAGATCTAGATTAAATCTCCACCACTAGATCTAGGTATTTGACTTTTTACCACTCTCAACCAATCTACACCTTTAAATTGCTTTTCAATCCATGGCTTGAGTGCTTGATCTATGTCTTAATCATTCTCCACCCTTAGATCTAGGGTTTTTGACCAAATGGGGGCCCCGTTTGACTCAAATTTTAATTTTTATTATTTTAATTTTTATCTTTAATTTTTTAATCTTTTATATAATCTTTAATCTTTTATCTTTTATTTTTTTATTTTTATCTTTTTATTTTTTAATCTTTTAATCTTTTATTTTCAAGTTTTAATCTTATATTTATCTTTAATATTTTATTTTTTGATTTTCTATTAATATTTTATTTTTTAATTTTTTGATATTTTATTTTTGATATTTTATTTTAAAATTTGTGTCTTTTTATTCTTTTTTTTTTAATTACTATCTTTTATTTTTAAGTTTTAATCTTATATTTTTATTTTTATCTTTTTATTTTTAATGTTTTATTTTTTAATTTTTAACTTTTGATCTTTAATTTTTTAATATTTTTATTTTATTAAGACAAAAGGGACACCCCACTTAGGAGATCTTCAGACATTTATTTTGACCATGGGGGGGTTTATTTAAATAAAAAATAACTATGATTAACCAACTCCCAAACTTAATTACCATGGCCTTATTTGCTTTTTTCCTTCAAAATCAAATAATTTAATTTTTTGACTTAGGGAAGTTAATTAATTCCCTAGGGGAGATAGACCCCTCCTGACCAAAATTGGTCTATCTCTTCAACCCCTTATCAGAATGACATGGGACTCGAAGCAGTGGCTTAGGGGGTTTCATAGCAATTTACCTTGCATTCATAGCCCCTATTACAAAGTGCCAGTGTTTGAGTAATTACATTATTACATCAAAACTGAGTTAATTAACCACCAAGGGGTGAAGTTAAGTAACTAGCAAAAATTAATAAAAATACAACAACATAACGAAACTCCGCAAGACTCTATACAAATGTCTAGCATGGTCACGAAAAACATTTTGAACCCTTAGCCACCCCATGGAATTGACTATTAGAACGCCCGTCACCACTTTGGAGGATTTTGAGTGAAAAACCAAACCAATTAAAATCGTTTAAACAACAAGATTAATTGGAAAGGGAAAAAACACTCGATGAGGGGACTTCTCTAATAACCAGTTCCATGGTGTGGCGTCCATATCATATGACCCACACTAGCACATATAATTACATTAATTTTCCCACGCAGGGGAGCGGACATTTCGTTTTACAAAGGGGCAATTGCCCTGCAGAAATGGAAAAATCCTCAGATTTTTCCAAGGTACAATTTGTACAATTATGTACATCTTCATGTACATGAAGTTGCCACCTAGTCGAAATAGGTGGGCAACACCCCCTAAAGTGTGTCTGGCTGTCCCGGATCCTAATGCTGCTCTCATGCCAAGTTCCTGCCTCAAAGCTTCCTTCTCATCTTTCCTCTTGCCAATACCTTCAATTGCAAGTTTGGCTCTATGAACTATTTCAGTAGTGGAGTTTTTACAAATATCCACCTCATGCCCTGCAAGTTGTGCGAGGTGGTATTTGAGCCTACTTATCCCCCCCGTCATCTCCTTCCCACACATATTGCATCTAAGCTTTTGCAGATTATGTGGATCAACCGGCTCTGCATACTCCCAAAATGGATCCAAATTCTTCGGCATGTTTGTAACTTTGTAATATGGATTCTGGAAGTGAAAACTAGATTGAAACTTTGAACCTGCAAAATAAAAATAAAAATGTTTTTAGCATATTTTTAATGCAAAAAATAGCAAATCAGACAAACAACCAACAAGTAAAAATGAAAATTAATTTACATTGTGTTTCCAACTGTCCCCAATTTCCCTCTCTTCTCAAAGTTAGACAAAATCACAAACTGAAGCTACAAACTGTGTTTAAAACTTTAAAATGAGGTTTTTTTTAAGTTAATTTTATGTAATTTCTAATTTCAACATTATTGTCAATGTGGTATCAGTTTGGGACTGTCACAAACTTACAAACAACAGGACGCTTCTACTCTGGACTTTCATCTAGCGAATGCCGTAAACATCAATTTTGGGTACTCCACCTATGACTATCAGCTACTTACAACCTTAAATACCAATTCTGGGCATTAAAATACGCTGATACAGCCATAAGGATCTTGCTTTTCAGTGTTCACTGCTGTTATTAGCAGGTTAGGACTCAGGAGGTACACTATACTCCGTTTACTGTTAGTGTATTACTGCTGCTACAATTATAGTTGGCCATTGCAATTTCTTATAAATTGGGACCGCCTTTAGTATTTAATGCAAGCAAAACTCCATTTCCAGTATGCATATATTATGACAATCATTATGTTGTATGAGACCCAGCTATCAATATATATGTTGTATGCATATATTCCTTGACACTTCGCAGCTATCAATATTTATTATTGATTGTTATTATATTGAATATTAATTGTCGGAGGATTATTATTGATAATCCAATCTGAATCTCTCTCGAGTCCAAAGACAGACGCCTTCCCCTCCTTCAATTATAAAGAAAATAAATATTTGTTAGAGGAATTCAAGGCAGGCACTTGTATCAAAAAGTATCTCAGCGTGTGGATTAGAGCATTTGTTTTGGATAAACTATGTATCATGTTTTTGTTCCCAACATTTCAGGTGAACAGTTCACCCATTATCAGGGGAGAAACAACTATGAAAAAAGAAGAGAACAGTGCTACAAATATGGGAGGATTTATGGTAAGTTTAATAATAATAGGGTACAGAAAATTAAGAGTCTCGACTCTCAACATTACAGGTCATATGATTCACTTTAAAAGTTTAAACTTTAAAATTACTAGGTCTAATCATGAAATTTTGCAAGCGCTATTAATAATTCAAACTGGAGCAGTTCATAGTATCCACTGTCTAGTCTATTGGTGAATATTTGTAAACCTACCAGCGTGGTTTTAAAAAAAAATTATGACTTACCTACCAGCGTTCTTCCTCTGTCCGCGACTCCGCGTGCTTCTGTCTGCGTGCTTCAAGTTCTGTCCCCGAGCTTCCTCCTTACCACACAGCTTCAGACTCTAAACCCCTGTCTCCTTCGCGGCGTGCATCAGCTTAGACGGATGAGTTAAACTTAAAACCGGATATTTGTGTTTTTTTCAACCTTCGGGCTTTTATGTCAAAGACGGCGATGTCAACTATTGACTCGCGATTTTAACGAAAATATCGCCAGTTTATCGCCGATTTATCTTCAATTTATCGCCGCGATGTTTGTCGATATTATCGGCGTGGAGTAAACATCGCGATATCTCGCGATGTGGCCGATAAATCGGCAATTTTTGTAACACTGCTTCACAATTCCTCTGGATGTGATTGCAACTCAGACTATTAGTGTTGTCATCAAGAATGTCTTCAAGAAGTCTGTTAATTCCAAGTCTACTCAACAAAAGATGTTTGTCCACTTTCCCATCATAAGTCAGCTCATCATAAGGTTTGCTTATGTCAATCATGAAGAGAATGCAAGCTTGGTCACATACAATTCTCTGTTGCTTTCACCGTACTATCATTGTCAACTGCTACTCTGTCAATTTCCCACACTACAGTCAACTCAATCAACTATCATATATCTCTATCATTTCACTGTGTCACACACATATACTTCAGAGTACATGACATCACTTTCTATTTGATCTTATAATCATTCCTTGTAATATGTATAAAAATTTTATTAATTAAGTAAGCAAATCCTCCATCCCTAGTTCGAATCCGGGTGTCGCCTTGTTGAGGATGGAAAGAAAAGTATGTATTTCCATTACAGAACCTCTAGTCGCTTCAAATGAGTGCGACGGAGCATAAGACGATCGTTCCCAGATATTCGATCATTCCAGATTGTCTCTATCTGGATCAATTATCTATTCATTTTTTCCATTCTATCTGACTCTTTTTTAGAAGAATCACTTGAAGTAACATAAGTCTTATTCATTGCCAAGATCCTTTTCCTCTTTTTGGGTTCACTAGGATTTTTCCTGGTTGGTATTTCGAGTTATTTTGGTGAGAACCTGATTTCTTGCGTACCAGTATACACACATATACTAATAAGTCATCATTTCATTGTATGTTGTGCATTCATCATACTGTTGTAAATTGATGTGTAACCATCATATGCATTATTAATGTTGTAAACTTCATTGTTTCACCGTGTACAGTAAGTTAGTGATAGTCTACACTCACCATCGCACTATGCAAGAACCAAGCCTACACGTCGATCACTAAGTGAGTACATTCATACAAAGAGCTCACAAGGATCTATCACCCTTGCACAACACTTAATCACTTCATCATAAATATTTTGCTGTAGTTGCCCAAGAAATAAAAATCTTGTATTAAATGACTCCTCCTGCTATCTCAGTTTTCAAATACTCCACCTAAGTTATAGACCTCACTTCCACCGAGTTCAAATCAGTCCTCCGAGATCACTTGCCTTTTCATCGTTTTTATTTTTGAGTGTGGATGGACTTGTGTTTTTACTGTGGAAGAGTCCCCAAACAAGTCCAAAACCGGACTATCAATACATTAAAGATGTTAAGAAAAAATAATATTCGTAACCCTCGATCCTGAGGCAACCTCAGTCCAAGATCTCCACCTCAGTCCCAATAGTGCCAACAAGCTCACATCTCCATCTTCATCGTTGGTTATCTTGTTTTTGTACTCCTTCAATGTTGACTACATCCTTTAATTAAGGGTTGACTTCAATGAGAGGTAAGTTGTTTTTATTATTTTGTGTTTTTGTTTTGTCGTAACAATACCTTGAAATTTAATGTGTAATTGGCACTTTTGTTGGGCTAGCTTGTCATCGAGACCCTTTTAAGGTTGTTTTACACATTCTTCCAAATGCCTATTATATGGACTGTGTATGCTTGTTTTAGATGGGTTGCCACTTCATCTTTTTAAGAGGTTTGTCAAGTGCTTCAATGGTTTATAGATCATGCACTTAAGGTCCATCAACCAAGGGTTCAAATGCGTTCATCAATGTAATATCCCAAATACTGATATTCGCTAATGTTCTATGATAGTGCTGACTCAGACACTCAATCTCATACAAATTTGCAAAATAACTGTGCATGCAAACTTGCCATGCAAAATTGCCCTAAAATATAGCTGAATTAGGGTTAGGGTTTTGCAGAGAGAAATTAACACTTACCACTGATATTCTGGCTGATAACTGACTCTATAGATAGCTGCATGCATAAGGATCCGGATGGGTGGTCTAATAATGCTCTTTTCCTTCGGTGTTACCGCGCTGGAGTACCGTAAAAACCCTCCAGACTGAAGGTGACGTTTTTGTAGGAGAAGTTCATTCGGGCTGAAACTTTCTGAGCTTGTTCGTCTCCAGATGCCGGAGAGATGGCCTAGCACATGCGGAGGTTTGGATGCCTCTAAGTGCCCTAGCGAATTGATTAGCAGTTCTGCTGCTCACGCCCCCAACTGATCTGTTTGGCTGATAGCTGCTCCAGGTGAGCAAATTGATGGCTGATAATGACTGCATACCGTAGGATAGGCCTGCTAAGAAAGAGGAAGCTGACATGCAGAGGAAAGACTGGGTTTTGTGGTCTCAGCGAATCCTTCTGTGTTTTCCCAGCTACTTCCGACTGCAAAACGTGGATCTGCTAATAACCCTTCGGAATGTGCTGGATCCCTGAATATTGTAGTATATGATGGATGCAATGGATAAACCTAGATGATCTATCCCAATAAGAGACTAGGGCAGATACTCACTGCCGAACCCTCACTAGTTGAAGACACCATCTCCAACCCCAACTGCTGCGGTTGCACATTGTGCTGTTGCTCGAAACTCCAAAATCAATCAACAATAACAATAGTTTCTTCCTTTAGTTCCATAACCCTTATTAAATAGATCTTCATATGCTTTTAGGGTTTATGCTTCACTTTTGCATGCATACAATTCTAATTTGATGTTGACTTTAATACTGACTAAACAAGGCCTGCATGCTCCGCATGCTTTAGGATATGAACTCTGATGGCCCTCTAATATGCTCCTGGTACTAAATGTCCTTGGTCAATGCCTTATTTATTTGAAATGGAACATTACAGTCCTCCCTCGCCAAAGATTGCTTGTCCTCAAGCAATGCCACGCAACTCCACAATCAATCAATCTGAACCAATTGAGTCAGGGTATGATCCCAATGTCCCAAATTATCCTAGTTGATCTGTAGCACGTTCTGGTCAAAGCACTGCACTGCATGGTACCATCATCAGAGACCTCCTGAAAGCATCACTAAACTGCCAGTCACTATAATACCAGGGTCCCAATTCAATCTGAGAATTGCACAGGTCAAAATGCATCCTTCGCTACCCTACATAGTATCAACACCAGGAGCATCTTGTGGACTCCTAAGTAACGCCATCAGTAAACATTGTATCCATCTCTCATAAGGTCTCCCACCTGGATACCAATGCAAACTTGTGCATCTTTCATCCCAAATATCCGAAGGCTCTTGTGGGACTATACCCTTGGCTAGGAATGTCTTCCCAAGAATCACCCTCTCAATAGGACACCAACTCTTAATCTCTTTCCAATCCAACCCCCGAAAAGGACCTTGTCCTTAAGCACCATCAGAAGGAATAATCCTACTAAGCTGACATTTTGCCCTTTTGATTTCAACTGCAATGCTCATATACTGTTGCCCAATTTCTCGATCTTGGCCAACCTCCTTTATGCAAATGTGGACTCAAGATACTACAAGCCTTATCTATGTACTCCTGAAGAGGGTTGCTTTGAAATGCGATGGTATGTTTCTTTTGCTGCCCCATCAAGGAATCTAACTGCTCTTCAATACTAGAAAGCCTGACCGCTGACTTGGCACATACAATTCGAAGAGTTGTAAGCTCAACATCTCGTTGTAATATGGTGTCCCGAAGTATCTTGGTCCTCTCTTTCATTGCTAGAATGCTTTCTTTAACACTTTCAATCTTCTGTCGATGACTATCATCTGGAGGCTCTATCTCATGCCTATATAAACTCTCCCTAACCTCCATGTGCGACTGCCCATTGTCTCGACTGTTGTGCTCATTGCCTTGCACCTCATGTATCTCGCCTGTCATAACTGTCTGGACTCCTACTGTAGGTGATGAAGAGTGTACCAACTCCAACCCATCACATGGCTTGTCCACAATCTGACTATCAGATGTGCTGGTGTCGCTAGACTCACAGGATGGCTCTAATGCTATCTCCTCATGCACATCCTCATCATGTACTGTTATCCTCTAAAACTCTGAAATAAATGCATCTTCACTACCTGTCTGCTTGAGCTGTGCCAGCTCTATAAAGTGTACCTTAAGGTCCTTCCGATCAAACCGCTCGATGAGCCTCTGTGTAAAATCTGGGTACAATGTGATGGTATTGTGACCCAGTGTCACTAACCCGTGGTGCCACCACTCATAGGGTTCTCCATCCAAATGCAAAGTAGCCAATTTAATGGCATTTGTTTCAATCATGGGGTTGAGCTAGAAGTATGTATCCAACTTCTGCACCCAATTCTGGGCTAGGCCACCTCGGGTACTCTTAAAGGTAGAGATAGTTAGTTTGCCTACAGTACGCTATAACTCATAGTTCTAGGTGAGTGGACTATTGTAAGCTTTGGGTTTGTTCTTACTTTTAAAGTGGCAGAAGTCAGTGAAGGTCATGGCTGAATGGAACTCATCTCCTAAAGCTTTATACTCTCTCAGATAGGCACTCATGGATTCTTCTTGTTCTACTTGTGCTAGAGGCACTGCAGCTGGACTATCTAAGAATTGAGGCATGGTAAGTTGGGAAGGATTGTTTTATATATGGGGACGACTCTGCATGTTGGTATGTAAGTGCTCCCCACTACTACTGGATACCCTATCACTATTGGGAAACAAGGGACTGTGGGGGGTGGGTCCATTTTTCTCTGTCATTTTCCTGAAGGTACTCATCATTTCTTTTTTCTCAGTAGTGAGTTCTTTTATGGCTGATATGAGACTATTGAAAGTTGTTTTATCATCATCGACCATTGTTTCTTTGCCCTTTCCAAATTGATACTCTCTATCCCCTAACTCTATGTCCTCTAACTCCTCTTCTCCTCTATCACTGTTTCTAAACCTTTGTCTCCGGTAAGTAATGTTGTATGGGTCTTCTGAATTCATTTACACTTTTGCATGCCCATAGCTGGCGAGGAACATGCTCTGATACCACTGTAATATCCCAAATACTGATATTCTCTAATGTTCTATGATAGTGCTGACTCACACTCGATCTCATACAAATTTGCAAAATAACTGTGCATGCAAACTTGCCATGCAAAAATGCCCTAAAATATAGCTGAATTAGGATTAGGGTTTTGCAAAGAGAAATTAACACTTACCATTGATATTTTGGCTAATAAATGACTCCAGAGATAGCTGCATGCATAAGGATCCGGATGGGTGGTCTAATAATACTCTTTTCCTTTGGTGTTACTGCCTTGCAGTACCATAAAAACCCTCCAGACTGAAGGTGACGTTTTTGTAGGAGGAGAGGTCCATTCGGGCTAGAACTTTCTGAGCTTGTCTGTCTGCTGATGCTAGAGAGATGGCCTGGCACATGCGGAGGTTTGGATGCCTCTAAGTGCCCTAGCGAATTGATTAGCAGTTCTACTGCTCACGCCCCCAATTGATCTGTTTAGCTGATAGCTGCTCCAGGTGCGCAAACTGATGGCTGATAATCACTGCATACAGTAGTAGGATAGGCCTGCTGAGAAAGAGGAAGCTGACATGCAGAGGAAAGGCTAGGTTTTGTGGTCCCAGCGAATCCTTCTGTGTTTTCCTTGGTACTTCCGGCTGCAAAACGTGGATTTGCTAATAAACCTTCGGAATGTGCTGGATCCACGAATATTGTAGTATATGATGGATGCAATGGATAAACCTGGATGATCTATCCCAACAAGAGACTAGGGCAAATATCTCCCTGTCGAATCCTCGCTAGCTGAAGACACCGTCTCCAACCCCAACTGTCATGGTTGCATGCTGTGCTGCTGCTCGAAACTCCAAAATCAATCAACAATAACAATAGATACTTCCTTTAGTCCCATAACCCTTCTTAAATAGATCTTCATACGCTTTTAGGGTTTGCATGTCACTTTTAGGGTTTATGCTTCACTTTTGCATGCATGCAATTCTAATTTGATGTTGACTTTAATACTGACTAAACAAGGCCTGNCCTCCAATATGCTCTCGGTACTAAATGTCCTCGGTCAATCCCTTATTTATCTGAAATGGAACATTACAATCAATTAGTTAAGGCTTCAACAATATGTACATAAACAAGGCAAGAGGGCTTTATGTTCAAGGTCTCCATATCATGTACATCAAGCTACCATATGTCAAAGTCCAACATTCCACCATGTGTATGGGTTCGAAGACCCAAATCCCCACATTTGGGCTCCAATACCCAAGTTGTCACATGCAAATGCATCGTGATGATTAGCAAATCCAAAGGCTCACAAACCAAGACTATCTATGTCTTCTTTCAAATAATAGGGGCATCATGAGAAAGGACTTGTTTATCAACACATCAAAGACCCCACACACATGAGCCACACCATCTTCACCATTCCTTCAAGGGCACAAGGACCATTAAACCACGAGTATGCACATGACCTCAAGACCATCATTAACCATGCAAATCACAAATGACCACAGAATGGGTCATTTGGCCCATATGGTGTTCCAAAGGCTTCTTTACCATGACAAGGGACTTCATGGGCTTCTTCAACCACCTCAACCACACAAGAGGACCTGCAAGGGTCAAGGATCCATCATGCCATCTTCTCTGGGGTTGCCAAGCCTCCTTATGTCTCATGACCATCTCCAGGGGTCTTCAACGTCATCACCAAGATCTTCATCAACATCAGCCAGGTCTTCAACATCATCAACAAGGTGGTGGTTCCATGATCCAACCTTATGGGTTCAAGGACCTTGCAAAGGTCTTCAACATCATCACCAAGATCTTCATCAACATCAGCAGGGACTTCAGCATCATCAACAAGGTGGTGGCTCCAAGATCCAACCTTGTGGGTTCAAGGACCTTGCAGGACTCCATAAGGTGCTTCAAGACACAACCCATCTCTATAAGGGCTCCAAGGCACTAGATGTGAGGGTACTGGGATCATCCATACCTGTGCACTGCAAGAGGGACTTGGTGGCATCAATGACTACCTGTGGGGCCACTACAAGTCTCATGTTGGCATCAATGACAATTCAATCAACAAACCTCAACTGGGGAAAACCAACAATCAGTTTGTCTTTATTGTAGATTTGTTAAAACAACATTTACAATACCAGGCTATTGGATATACACACCGGATTTCAGTCACCCCTAACTCTCCAATGCTGCAACTTTGCCCAAACCCTCAGTAGAAAAGACAAACCTCGACTTGAGTGAATCCCTCACTCCAAGCGTCTTAGAGATTCCCTCTCTTGGATCTGATCGCTCATTGATCCCTGGCCCACACAAGACATGTGACTCACTCTTGCAATCTGTGTTAATGAACTCATACTCTCTAGCTCCTTTTATAATTTCACGAGTCACACTCATGCAAATACCATGGACAAAATAATACCATTTCACGAGGTGTTATAAATCCACCTTTAATATATGTCTAGAATCACCTTGACTCCTATGTTGCTAGACACCCCTAGTATAGAAAGTACCTATCGAGCTACAAAAACTAACACAAGTGTTAAAATAAGGTAGAAAAAGTTTCCTATGCTTAATAAGTGATTTTGCTAGAGTGAAGGGTATATTTCTATTAATGTCATGACATAAGAGTTCAACAATAAGCACCACCAATCAAAGTACATAGATAAGTTGATGTGCTTGATTTGTTAGAATTATAAGTCTGGAGGTCCTTCTTGTGATTTTGGATGTGTTTGTCATGGGGGGGGGACTAAAGTTATTGTCCCTAGTCTTTTATTTATGTAAATTTGAGGTATCTAAATAAAGTGTTTGTATTTCATAACTTAAGTGCGACTTTTATGTTGTGGGACCCATAAATTTTAATGTACATTTACTTATTAATTTATATCTATTAATGTGCATTAAATGTGAACCCTTGATCATGGGATTAAATTCTAGCCATTAATGAGGCAGTTAGGAAGTTAGGGTTAGTTTGGTAAGAAATGAAGTATAAAAGTGAATCTAGGGAATGGAAAAAGATGTCAAATGGGGAATAGAGGTCAGATTGAAGAAGTGCATTTTCCAAGTTAGAGTCATAGCATAGTTCCCAAGAAACTTAGGAAACATTAGTGGCTCGATTCCCAAGGAAACCAAGTAGGTCGTGCATTTCCCAAGGCAGATTGGTAGGCTAAGCATCAGCACGATTTGGCACGTGTGGGCCCATAAATCGAGGTAGGTTGGCTGCATTTAATGACAGCCTGATAGGGCCATAGTTCCCAAGAAACTCAGCAAACATCAATGGCTCGATTCCCAAGGAAACCAAGTAGGGTTGTACATTTCCCAAGGCAGATTGGTAGGGTCGTACATCAGCACGATTTGGCACCTGTGGGCCCATAAATCGAGGTAGGTTGGCCGCATTTAATGATAGCCTGATAGGGCCATACAACAACAATAAATCTAGCATGTGTGGGCACAGATCTCGAGGCAGCTTCAATGCATTTAATGATTGGTTGACTGGGCCATACAGAAGCAATAGATTTGGCATATGTGACAAGGTTGTACAACTGCTATGGGCACTAAAAAATCAATGTAGAAATTTTGTCTGACGTAAGTTGTCTTGTGTTTTCCAGTTTGATTCTTTGAGGAAAAGATAAATGTTTGTAAGTAAAATTTCAGATTGCTCTATATCAAGAAAATCTTCTTTTTGGGTTTCCCCTTGTGGGGTTTTGCTGTGGTCATTGGACCTAAAATTGTTAATTGTTGACTCCCAGAGTGTTTCAGTTGGTTGTTTAACTAAAATATTTCAATTTGTTGCATCTTGAAATTTGAGCATTTATTTCTAGAAGCAGTTATAAACTTGATATCTCAGAATGTCCAAGTGTTTCACAAAATGTTTAAATGAGAGCTAAATTATTGTGTCATTAAAGTTCTTCATGGTATCAGAGCCTAACGGATTGTGAATACAGTTGCATAGTTGAGTTTTGGAGTTCTTGTTTTTTTGGTTGTTGAAGGCTATGTTGTGGGGAAGCGCTCCCCCCCGCTCTCGCTCCCGAAGATCGCTTCTAAAAGAAGCGTCCAGGATTGCTGGGGAAGTGTGCTTCCTAAACGCTTCCATATGGGATTGTCTTCAGGAAGATCGCACAAAAAAATGCTTCCACTTTGTTTTTTTCATTTTTTGTTAAAAAGAACAAAAAGTTAAGTGGTGGGTAGGGGGCAACTAACCCTAGGTCCATACTAATGCTATATAAATGAGGAAAAGCCTACTCTAATAGCAAAAAAACTAACCTTAGTAATCATAAGTGGCATTAAATGGTAACATTAAATTCTTATAGTAAAAGTTGACATTTTCCTTATCTTTCATTTTCTATCCTTTTACTTAAATTTTTAACATTACCATTAATTGTGTTAGGATGTTGGAGATGTTGAAATAATGTAACTTTGAATAATATTCTACTTGTACTTTACATTATTATTATTCCTCATTCAGGAGATGTCACTGATGTAAAAGGTCATGTAAAAGTCATGAGGTAAACCCTCCATTGTAAGTCGGGTCAATATTAACCAGAAAAGGTTAATATAATTATTATTGTGAGATTTCCTAGGTAGGCCGGCCATGTCAGTTAGATAGGTCGGCCCAGTTAGGTTAAATGTCAGTGGGGAATATTAGTGTCAATAGGGAGGCGCCCTCCCAATTTTTACACGCTCACTCACAATTGTATTGCGTAAGAGAGAGAAAGAAGGACAGAGGAGGACTAGTGCCTTTGGTATTTTGGCTCTTATGCTTGGGGTTTGGTCTCTCTCTCTCTTACGAGACCTTGTTCTTTGGTCATTGCATTCTGGTAATCTATATTGAGGAAGCTTTGCTGGGTTTTTCACTTTAGGGTTTCCCGAGGTTAATTGTTGTGTACCTTGTAATTGTGTTTCTTTCAGTGATCCTCTTTATGCTATTATTGTGAAAATGTATTAAATGTTTATCAAGTTAGGACTTAAGTTATAGCAACTTATAAAACTTAACATGGTATCAGAGCTAGCCTGAAAAGAGCAGCTTTCATGAGGTAAATCTCTCTCTCTCTCCTTCTATGGACAAGAAAATTAGGGTTTTTTATTAAAGAGGATTTTTTGAGTGCAAGTGACATAGGGAAGTGTGCCTCTCCTAGGTGCAGCTTTTGGCACCAAGATCAAAATTTTTTAGTGGGCAGATTCTTCGGAAAGTCAAGCCCTAGTTTGGCTTGAAACTAGAAAACCAGAAATCCAAAAATTGAACCAGAAACTGCAGTCCAAAATCTTGCAAGTCCAGTTTCAAGGGTTAGAATTTGGATTCTTGATAAACTAACTGTATCAGCACACTCTCCTCAGTCAAGCGCATCTTTTGGCAAGTACAGTTTTCATTTCTGAAAATTTCATTTTTTATCATTTTCTGTTCTCCGTGACAAGATATCTCTAACCACTAAGCTTGATGACAAGTTGGAAGGCATAAAAAACCTTTGTGCTTGGAAATAGAAAATAGGACTCCCTCTAAAGGGAATGATCTTGCAAAGTTTCACAAGGAGGTTGTGTTGGAGCCCGAAGAAGATTAAGCAAAGGAAAAGTACAAGAAAGACATGATTAGAGCCAAGAAGATCATAGCAGATTCTATCAAGGATCACTTGATTCCTCAAGTATCCTCCAAGGATACACCTAAGGAGATGTTTGATGCCCTATCAAGAATGTTTGAAGGAAGAAAAATCAACTGAAAGATGAATTTGAGAGCCCAACTCAAAAGTACAAAGATGAGCAAGGGTGAATCTATCCAAGATTACTTCATAAAGGTCTCTCAATTCAAAGAACAACTAAAAGCAATTGAAGACAATATTGATGAAGTTGAACTAGTAATGACCTCTCTCAATGGTCTTACTAGACCATGGGACTCCTACATCCAAACAATCTGTGCAAGGAAGTAAAGCCTACAATTTGTGGTCCTATGGGAAGAATGTGTTCAAGAGGAACTTAGAGATGATTGAAAATTTTGATACCCCAACCTAGTTTTAGTTTCAGTCACTACATATGGTTTAATGCCCAAACCCTATCATGCATGTACATTAAAACAAATTAAAATTTTACTGTAAACTTGAAACACATGAGATATTTTTCAATTTTTTCAACTCTGATTTTTTTTTGACAGCCCTAGTTTTCTTACTCAGAAAATTAATTCAGTCAACACATGAAAAATAAAGACTCATAATGGTCTAGGAAAACCCTCGAAGGGAAAACCTGTTCTTTAGAGACAATTTCAATCAACAAATTACAACAATACTTATCTCAATTTCATTTGAAAAATCGTGATAGAAACCCATTGACCAACTGTTGTATAGATTCCTCAATTTCTGAGCCACACGTGTGATTGTACAGATGCCTCGATTTATGTGCCTGCATGCTACCTCAAAATCAGTGCATGTACGGTATGTTGTATAGACATCATTAAATGTTGTACCTGCCTTGAAATTTGTGTTGTATGGATGCCTGTAACCTGCCTCGAAAATCATGCCCTTTCACCTCAATTTCTGTGTTGTATGGACCTATACGGTCTACATTGATTGTTGTACGACTGCATTGGAATTCGTGCCATTCTATTGGTAAAATTGTCTAGAAAATCGTGCCCTTCTTTCTCTTCCTGTTTCGTGGAATTTGTGCAAGGATTTTGTCCCTGTTTTTTTCTCTTCTTTCTTGTTCCTCTTCTCTCCAAAAACTCTCTTTGGAATGTGTGAACAATTGAATTAGGTTTGTTTTTCCTAAGCCTTTTTGTCTGCGTAAACTTCCATCTCCAAATCAATGGCTTAGATTTAAAACCAACTAAATGAGATCTAGGGCTCATCTCATTTCCTAATTAAAAATTACTTTTTAAATATTAAATTAGAATTTAATGCACACCCACCATTTAATTCGCATAAAGTCACTTTTAAAATAATTATAACTCAAACTCACTTTAAAACATCACTTTATTAAATAAAATCATTCTCACTTTTTAAATAATCTAGGGAGCACTTTTTAAAGTGTCCTTGTCCACCCCAAGGCATGACTGGACAAACACTTCCTAGGTAAAATTTCAACAATCCCTCTTACCGAGGAAAGTGTTTTTCGCTACTCCCATCTTGTTTCTAAAATGAATATGTTTCCTTCTTCCCAAAGACTTTGTGAGAATGTCTGCTACCTACTCATCAGTAGAAATGTACTTCAACTCTACAGCTCCTCTCTGAACATAGTCTCTGATGAAGTGGTATCTTATCTCAATGTGCTTTGACTTGTCATGAAACACTGGATTCTCAGGGAGCCTGATACAACTTTGATTGTCACAATGAATAATAGTAGGCCTCAACTCCTCACCAAATAAGTCTACCATCAACTTGCAAAGCCCCAATGCCTCGCAACTAGCCTAACTGGCTGCAATGTACTTAGCCTCTGCAGAACTCAAAGCAACAGACGTTTGCTTTTGACTGAACCACGACACAAGTGTCGAGCCCAAACTAAAACAACAACCGAAGTGCTCTTTCGGTCTGAAGCACTTCCTTCCCAAACTGATTCCATGAAACCAATCAAGCCCACTCCACTTGACCTCTTGTAGTCCAGGCCATAGTCTGCAGTCCCAGCAAGGTATCTCAAAATGTGTTTTGCGGTTGTCCAATGCACTCTCCTGGGATCCACCATGAATTGACTAAGAGTTCACCACAAAACTCTTATCTGGTCTGGTGTTGACCAAAGACATCAACGAACTAATAAGCTGACGATACAAAGTAGGATCCACCAACTCTCCCTTAGAAGCATGAAGCTTCTTCTAGTTGGTGTGGACATGGGCTTGCACTCCTCCTTCTGAAATCTCTTCAAAATATCTGCAGCATATTTTCCTTGCCCTAGGAAAACATGTACATCCTCCTACCACACCTCCATGCCTAAATAGTAATGTATCAACCTAAGGTCTGTCATTTCAAACTCTGAAGCAAGAAATTTATTGCATGCCTCAATCAGGTGATCTCTGCCTGTAATGAACAAATCATCAACATATAGCAAAAGAATGATTGGAACACCTCCAACCACAATGAAGTATAGGTTGGGATCAACCTCACTCTTCTGAAACCCAATAGAAAGCATATACGAATCAATCCTCGAGTACCAAGCCTGAAGGGCTTGCTTCAGACCATACAAGGCCTTTTTCAACCTGCATACATAAGACTCCCTCTCATTAATCTTAAAGCCTTGTGACTACTCTAGATATACCTCCTCCTGTAGAAGAGCGTTGAGGAAAGTGACCTTCACATCCATCTGATGAATCCTCCAACCCATCTCTGCCACAATGGATATCACTGCTCCGATCAAACAAAATCTAGCAACCGGTGCAAAGTTCTTATCATAATCAACTCCCTCTACCTGTAAGAACCCACGCTCTTCAAATCGAGCTTTGTACTTTTCGATGCTGCCATCCGCATCATGCTTGATTTTATAGAGCCACTTGGAAGTCACAACTAACTTCCCCTCCAGTTGTGGAACCACCTCCCACACACCATTCTTCATGATGGAATTGTGCTCTTCCATCATGGCATCTCTCCAAACCTGTTGTGTGGATGCCTTCTCATAAGTAGTAGGCTTGGACTCACGCAAGCTGGTCACTTGTGCCATATAGCTAGAAAATCTCTCTGGTGCCCTGTTCTCTCTGACCTCCCTTATGGCTAGCCCCACAGACTCCCATGCTTCCTTCACAAGCTCCTTAAGCCAACTTGGCTTTCTATTCTTGGAAGTAGCATCATGTGGCAGAACCTCCTCTACATCCTCATCAGACGAATGTCTCCCTGATGAAGTATCTGTTGTCTGAGATCTTGTACTTGGTGAACCTAAATTTGAACCATGTGCACGTGAATCACATGAAGGTGAAACCTGTGAACCTGTGATCCATGAACCTGTCCCAGTACCAGAAGTCCCTGTAGACTATGTCCCTAAAACTGATGAACCTATAATTTGTGACCCAGTCACTCTTGAGGCTTGTGACCCTGTGTCTATTGCCGCCTTTCACACAACTGTGGGGAAACGTGGCAGAATTATTCAAGCCACTCAATGTGTCATTGGGGGAAAGTCTCGAGTCAAGGCTGTCACCTTGTTCTTGACTCCTGCGTTTAGGCCAACTCCTAATCGAAGCGAAGGGGGGTAGAGCCTACTAGTTTCTAGGGTTGTTAAGGCTTAGTGTGATGATTTATGATTGGATAAGTTCTTTAAGAGTTTGATGAAAATACTGAAACAAGATATTGCAACAATATATATAAGCACAACAGCATATAAATTATCTCAACACATGATAAGTAAATGATCTTACAGCAAATGATTGTATGAAAATGTCATACCAGTGCCAATAATGGATTCGGAAAAAAGGTAATGTTGTTGTAGTGCTGAAAAATGTGTTGCGAATGCTCTTGGTTAGTTTTAAATAATTTTGGAAGATGAGTGAATTAGATTTGCGGGAAGGGAACTCCAAATACACTTGAAGGTATGAGGAGTATGTCCAAAACCCTTGTCTGATGGATGAATATGTGGGCTGGATTAGAGTCTCTGAGTTGTGTCCAACACTACACCAACAAGGGTGTAGCCTGACGGTATCCTGAGGTCACTACCCAGTTGTTCCTGCTTCCTCTGTGAACTTTCCCCACAATAGATTAATTTGAGACGTTAGATTTTCGCCTTGGGAGGTTAATTCATATGTGAATCTATCTTTGTTAAAGTTTAGGGTTAGGTTAAGATTTAGCATAAATAAATATACTTTAATGCATCAACAAAATTATGAACAATGTTAGATTCAGAATAGTACTATTTAAATAAATTCAAACTGCAATAAAATCAAACATAATTTTCATCTCTTTCTGCAAGCAGAAGAGGGATATTACTGTACCTTTAGCTTTTAATAGATCATAAATATAAATCACAGAGCTTAACATTCACTTATTTAGCTTCGCGGTTAGATAAACAAACAGTGCCTTGCGCAGCCCTTTACTGGGAATTCACAACGAAGTTATGATCTAGCAGTGATCTTTATTTATCAGATATATAGATATTAATGCATGAAAGAACATAACAAAACACAACACAACAGAATCACAACACCAGATATAACGTGGTTCACCCCCAGTGTGGGGGTTACGTCCACAAAACTGCGTTTTATTCAACTTTCTACAAAAACCACAGTTCTGATCTGCGCACTCAGCTGCAGATCCCTTCAAGTCCTCAAAGCCGCGCACACAGCTGCAGGCCTCTGCGCATTCAGCTGCAGATTTCCTTAATGACCCAAAACCCTCTGTGCACACAGCTGCAGAGGTCGTCCACGCAGCCTTGAGTTGTTGATGTTGATGTTGATGTTATTATACCTGTCACATGTGGATGCTGATGTTATTCCAATTTCCAGCTTCATGCTGATGAGCCAACCTCGTGTTGTCGTTGTTGTTGATGTATCAATTTTCATGTTGATATGATGATGATGAGAAGACTTCAAATGTGTACTGAAGATGATGATGATGTTCCAGCTTCGTGCTACAGATGATGATGTTACAGCTTCATGTTGCAGATGATGATGATGTTCTAGCAAGTTGTTCCAGTTGTTTATATTGATTTTGTTCAAAACTTCCGATGATCTATATAGAAGTACCAGACAATATTCCAAATGATGTTGAAGATGCCTCATCCTCCCTCCTTTTGATGATGTTGTGTAGAGCCACACTTGTTGTTGTTGTTGTCAGTAGAATAAACTTCTTGTTAAGGGTGAGTGTTAAAATAATGTAACTTCGAAGGCTATTCTACGTGTGCTTTAGATTATTATTATTATACCTCCTTTGAGAGATGTCATTAATGTAAAAGGTCATGTAAAAGTCATGAGGTAAATCCTTCGTTGTAAGTTGGGTCAATAATACCCAAAAGAGTTTAATATAAATATTATTTTGAGTTTTTTCTTAGGTAGATCGGCCCAATTTGATAGGTCCGCTCAGTTAGGTTAAAAGGTCAAGTCAAATTTAAGTATAAATAGGAAGGCGCTTTCCGTCATTTAGACACACAACTCACTCAAGCATTGTGCAAGAGAGAGAAGGAGGAAGGACAACGAAGGAGGAGAACTGTTTTTGGTGTCTTTGGCTCTTGTGTTAGGGTTTGGTCTCTCTCTCTCTCTTATTAGACCTTGTTCTCTGGGAATTGACTTTGGTAATCTATATTGAGGAAGTTTTTGCTGGGTTTTATTCCCCTTGTGGGTTTCCTAGGATAAATTGTTGTGTACCTTGTGATTGTGTTTCTTTAAGAGATCCTCTTTATGTTGTTATTATGAAAATGTATTAAATGCTCATGAAGTTAGAAATTAATTTGTAACAACATATAAACTTAACACCCATTAACTAACTAATGGGCCTTATGACCATGTACATTGATAAAGTGAGGGGGTTAGGGTAGGAGCCTAACAAATTCACTGTACTACATCTCACACAATTTACATTACACGAACATCCATTAATACAAACCATAGACACAAACTAGCACTGCAAAATAAACAACACAAATAGAGTCACTTTGGTATTCTCCTCTCTTGGCCAACAAACAAACAAAAGTCCTTTAATAGTGAGAGTACAAGAAGTTATAGGAGAGTTGGGGGTAATGGGAAAGCTGAGACACTGGCCTTTCAATTTGCTATTCCCGTCTCCTAATTTAATTTTTTTCATTTTATTTAATTCTTGTTTTTTTTCTTGTCTCATTCAATTTCTTTTACATTTTCATTGTCTTTAAACTTTTATCTTACCTTCTCTAAATGCCTAATTGCCTTAGGTACTAAGGATTACAACCAATGTTTTGTGTTCAGATCCATTTCGGATCATCTATTCAATTGCAATGTGAAATCACTTAACAATTTTCCTTCGACTAATGTCAAATCAGCAAGACATATAGAAGTGGAAATTAAAAATCATGAAGAATATATATGGCTGAAAATCAAATCTCAAATCTGCAATTTACACTAGTATTGGACAGCTTAAAAACCTCACTAATATGCATAAATTCAAAGTCCATGTACATACCAGAATTTGAGATGAAGGACCTTGGCTTGATAGACTATTTTCTAGGTTTTGAAGTATGGCAGAGCCCAGAAGGAATCTTTCTTAACCAAGGGAAGTATGTCGTAGAAATCCTGAAAAGGTTTGATATGTTGGAATGTAAATCCATGGCCACACCCATGGATACAAATTTGAAGTTGTTGGTTGATGCTTCGTCAAAGTTAGTGGATGTGACACTATACAGACAGATTATTAGTTCATTGATGTATCTGACGAATACCCGACCAGATATATGCTTTGCTATGAACACCATGAGTCAGTATCTGGTTGAGCCCAAACATGTTCACCTGGTCGTTGCAAAGCATGTGATGAGGTACCTGAAAGGTACGGTAGACCATGGCCTCAATTATATTAGAGATCGTGACTTCAAACTGTACGGTTATACAGATTCATATTGGGCAAGAATTGTCGTTGACAAAAAGAGCACTTCAGGTTGATGTTTTAGTTTGGGGTTAGCCATGATCTCATGGCTAAGCAGTCCAGTGTTGTTCTCAGCACTGCAGAAGCAGAATATATTGCAGCTTGTTCCGCCATTTGTGAAGCCATATGGCTTCGGAAGTTGTTATCAGGTCTATTTGATCTGAAGATGGATGCCATTGTGATTCTATGTGATAACCAAAGTTGTATGAAGATGAAAGAGAACCCTGTGTTCCATGATAAGACGAAGCACATAGAAATCTAGTATTTCTACATTCGTGACATGGTGCAGAAGAGAGCTATAAAGCTCCAATATGTGAGCACAGATGAGCAAGTTGCAGATGTGTTGATAATCCTCTGTCTCTTGTGAAATTTGAACACTTTCGAGACAAGCTTGGTGTTGTCTGTAAGGACTTCCCTCGAGAGGGGGAGTAGTGCTGATGATACTATGGTATCTTGATGACAGCAGGTAGCTCAGTTGGGATTGCTCATCATTAGATTTGATCCCGTAATTCCGAAAGGAAGGATTGTCTTAAATGATAATCTATAGACTTGATCCCATAATTCCGAAAGGAAGGATCGTCTAAGATGTTGGTTAGTGGATTTGATCCCAAAATTCCGAAAGGAAGGATCATCCATGTTGGACTTAATCCTGTAATTTCGAAAGGAACGATCGTTTGAGTACCTGTGCACGTATGTATTGGTGGCTCCGGAAAGACTTGATCATTTAATTCTGAAAGGAAGGATCATCTGAGCACCACAGATGTGTTGGACTTAATCCCGAAATTCCAAAAGGAAGGGTTGTCCATGATTTCGTAATTCTAAATGAAGGATCATGTTGGTTGTTGATACACCTGCCTCATTTTGTTGCCATAGATGATGGTTCTCTAGCCTTGAGCTATTAATGATGATGTTGTTATACCTGTCACATGTGGATGTTGATGTTATTCCAATTTCCAGCTTCATGTTGATGAGCCAGCCTCGTGTTGTCGTTATTGTTGATGTATCAATTTTCATGTTGATATGATGATGAGACTTCAAGTGTGTATTGAAGATGATAATGATGTTCCAGCTTCGTGCTATAGATGGTGATGTTCCGGCTCTGTTCTGCAGATGATGATGATTTTTCGGCTCTGTGTTGCAGATGATGATGACGTTCCAGCAAGTTGTTCCAATTGTTGATATTGATGTTGTTCAAAACTTTTGATGATCTATAGATGTACCACATAATGTTCCAAATGATGTTGATGATGCCTCCTCCTCCCTCCTTCCGATGATGTTGTGTAGAGCCACACTTGTTGTTGTTGTTGTTAGTAGAATACCCTTCTTGTTAAGGGGGGGTGTTAAAATAATGTAACTTCGAAGAATATTCTACTTGTACTTTACATTATTATTATTATACCTCCTTCGAGAGATGTCATTAATGTAAAAATCATGAGATAAATCCTTCGTTGTAAGTCGGGTCGATAGTACCCATAAGAGTTTAATATAAATATTATTTTGAGTTTTTTCTTAGGTAGGTCGGCCCTGTCAGTTTGATAGGTCGACTCAGTTAGGTTAAAAGGTCAAGTCAAAGTTAAGTATAAATAGGAAGGTGCCCTCCCTCATTTAGACACACAACGCATTCAAGCATTGCGCAAGAGAGAGAAAGAGGAAGGGTAGTGAAGGAAGAGGAGAAGTGTTTTTGGTGTCTTTGGCTCGTGTCAGGGTTTAGTCTCTTTCTTATGAGACCTTGTTCTTTAGGCATTGTACTCTGGTAATCTATATTGAGGAAGTGTTTGTTGGGTTTTCTTCCCCTTGTGGGTTTCCCAGGATAGATTGTTGTGTACCTTGTGATTGTGTTTCTTTCAGAGATTCTCTTTATGTTGTTATTATGAAAATGTATTAAATGCTCATGAAGTTAGAAATTAAGATATAACAACATATAAACTTAACACCCACTAACTAACTAATGGGCCTTATGGCCTTGTCCATTGATAAAGTGAGAGGGTTAGGGTAGGAGCCTAACAAATTTACTCTACTACATCTCACACAATTTAAATTACATAGGCATCCATTAATGCAAACCATAAACGCAAACCAGCACAGCAAAATAAACCATAGTGGAAAAGATTGGCATCGGCAAAAAATCGGCAAGGGTCCAAAAAACATCTTCTCGGCAACATCAGCGAAAAAATCGGCAAACCGCGGCAAATATTGAAAAACAAAAAAATATATTCATTTTTTTCAAAATTTTATGCATATAAAGCAACAATGACATCAAATAAATACATTGGCACATAAATATAGAAAAAGCACTGATATATATCATGTAGTCATGCCAAATATAATATGTGAGACACAAGTCGATACTGAAAGTCTGAATATAGTTGTCCAATAGTACTCAAAAGCGGGAAACCAATGGTCCAATACAAAATGACATCACAAAACTAGTTGCTAACTATCTGTCTCTGAAATCAATAGAAAAAGACTAACAAGAGGCTGGTATATTTTTAAATTGATATTTAGTTCAAGTAACTTCAATACATTAATAAACAACTATCAACAAATGGTATATTCGATTTTTCAAAACTAAATTTCAAAATTTATATAAATTATAATATGTTACATTGTTATACTTATACTCAATAAGTTAATACTTATAGTTATTATGTATTATAAGTTATGATATTTATTTCCTCGGAAATAATTTATGATATTTATTATTATCAGTTATTTAAAATTTTAATTTTTAAATTTTGAAACCAGAAATTACATTAACAGTGGAAGAATTTAGAAAAAGAAAATGGCATGAAATTGGAGAGAAATGAACAAAAAATGGCATAGATTTAACAAAAATTAACTTACCTCAGCGTTTTCCCTTGAGCAAGAGCTCTTCGAACCCTAAACGCCCTTCAGATGTCCCTCAACGGGCTCAAATTGCCCTTCAAATGCCAAGACGGACAGAAGACTGCGTGGCTGTTTGAGTCTTGATAAAACTCTCCTGGATACAAAGGATAAATTCGTGAGTGTCAAACAGTGAAACAATGTCCCTCTCCCGCATCGTTCTCCAAGGCGAAATGACCAAATCGAACCCTAAATCGTCGTTAACGAACCCAGAACAGAAGACGCGGCGTGGTTTAGGGTCGTGGCCCGATCTTTTAGGTAAAAAAAGCGATTTTTTCCTTCACCACGTGATGTCCGATTTTTTTCCAGAAATCATGATTTTTTTGCCAGAAAAAATCGTCGGCCCAAAAAATCTCGTTATTTTTTGGGACATCGACAAAAAATCGGTGATTCTTTCTTCTATGAAATAAATAACACAAATAGAGTCACTGTGGCATTCTCCTCTCTTGGCCAACAAACAAGCAAAAGTCCTTTGAGAGTGAGAGTACAAGAAGTTATAGGAGAGTTGGGGGTAATGGGAAGGCCAACAGGCTGACCTTTCAATTCCGATTCCCCTCTCCTAATTTAATTTTTTTCATTTTATTTCATTCTTGTTTTCCTTTCTTTTGTCTCATTCAATTTTTTTAACATTTGCATTGTCTTTAAACTTTTATCTTACGTTCTCTAAATGCCTAATTGCCTTGGGTACTAAGGCTTACAACCAATGTTTTGTGTTCAGATCCATTTCGGATCATATATTCAATTACATTGTGAAATCACTTAACAATTTGCCCTTGACTTATTTAAAATCAGCAAGACAGATAGAACTGGAAATTAAAAATCATTAAGAATATATATGGCTGAAAATCAAATCTGCAATTTACACTAGTATTGGACAGCTGAAAACCTCATTAGTATGCATAAATACAAAGTCCATGTACATACCATAGTGTTATCCCAAGGTTCGTACAATCCTCCAGCTCTCCAAAACCTTATCTAGGGGAAACTAAGTCACCTGACACGGGGACACGGGAAGCGAAGGACACGGGGATTCGAATGTCTGACACGGACATAGTGACCCCCGGAATCAGGACACATAGGACACGTTATACATATATTAAATTATATATATTAAAATTTAAAAATATATACATATAGCTCCAAATTTTTACAAATATTCAATATAAATCAGAATCAAGCCTTCAAATCTTCTTCACCTGCAAAAAAAACCACTCTTTGAGCTCTCCCAACATTTGCAAATGACAAAATACAAGTGAAAATTCGTTTTTAAAGAGGGCCCAGCCATATTTTTTTCGGTTTGAGTGTCCTGCTTTTTGGACACGTAGTGACAGTCATGGGACATGCGTGTCCGAACACAGGACACGCGTGTCCGAACATGGGACACGCTGCAGAGACGTGTCGGATACGCTCTGTCAGCGTGTCCGTGTCCGCGTGTTAGTCCAAAACTAGCGTGTCCGGTTTCTTAGAGAGGAAACAATGAAAACCTTAGCTGACACCAAAGATATCCAACAAGCATGCTTCACTCAAGCACGTCCTCCAAGGCAAGATGCCGTCTCTTCTTCTTCACTTCAATAAGTACAACCTAGGATTTTGTCTCAAAACCCTAATATCCAAGGGGTGAAACTCTAACCCTAGTCTTCAAGGTGCTGCAAGAATTTCAAGAAACTCTAGTAACTCCAAGAGGCTGAGAAATCAAGTACAAAATAAAATCCAAGAGAGATAAGTAGTAGTGTGCTCCTCTCAATCGCATCTCTACATAATAATGAACAAGAATGATGAATAAGTGGATTCTCTGCTTCCTCTATATATATGAGAGGTAAGGTTGGCCAACAATACATATGTGGGTCAATTCCCTTACAACTTACAAGCAACCGATAATGATCACATGTAGAGCAATACAGTCCAAGAGTACACATGTCAAGCTCCAAGTTCATGTTGTTCACAAGCAAGGCTCGAAATGCAAGAGCACTCCACGAGATGTGTCTAACATAACTTCTACAAGCCTCCAATTACTGCAGTACTCCTCATAAGCCAAGTACTCCACTAGGTCCACTCCCCTTGCATGAACACTATCACAACCTAAATGTCCCCAAGTGTTCATGCAAGTATCCAAGCTACCCTATGCTATCTAGGGCCATATACCCTCCTCCAGGATGCAAAATGCTCCTCCTCCCAAGTAGGGTGCTTTTCAAGCAAATAACTATGTCCATGTGGCTCTCATGTAGAATGTCACCAAAGTTGTGAGGATATCTCCAACTCCGTATGAAAGAATATCATGCAAGCACCCAACTAAGTTCAATCAACCACTGAGTAAGCTATCTCCTATATGTAAATCCATCGTGGACCATCACCTATGTGTAAATCCATCACCAACCATCCAGGGGTTTGTCATTCACCAAGTACCCCAAATCTGATGAAGCACCCCCAAAGTTCAAACATGGTGTAAACACTTTCAGAGTAACCCTTGTAAGCTAACACTTATACTACTTGAAGTTCTATACCTTCATAGTTTATCAGCTTCCTTCTACTCAACGATTTGATTTTGTATAATGTTTTCATTCGAGTATGGTTGGGTTGAAGCCTGACATGCAGACACATTATCATCAACTTTATTTCAGTACTCTATATCAGATTCAGACAATGATTGTCTTAGGTTTCACGGGATCATCAAAAGTCCACATTTTTTTCAATTTGGAGGTCCTTCCCTTGAATTTTATTAGTTGTTTCCTCTAATTTGATGTTTTTTCCCTCTTGCAATTTCCCTCCACTTCATCGGTTTAATATAATTGTCAGCTTGCTACATGCTTCATCCTGTGCAGAGTTCAGACGAAGACACTGATTATAGACCTCCAGATGAGACTAGTACTTCAAGCTCTGGTCAGAATCTGAAAATGAAACTCAAGGAATTACGAAAGAGGTTTGTCAAATTTTTTTATTTATGGTTATTTACAAGACTAGTTGTTTTGAGATTTCTAGCTTCTTGCATAGATCTCAAAGTAGTTCTTACAGAATTGGGGATTAATATGCTGCAGCACTGCAACCTTTACTGCCATAGACAAGAACTTCTTGACGCCTTTTTTCACAGCTCATAATGGAGATGTACATGGACATAGAACGTCGAGGGGTAAGGTGAATTTTCATGATAAATTTGATCTTATCAGATTGCTTGTGTAGGTGTGGAATTCCTGTGTTTTCTCTTAATTTTACGTGGAACCTCTGATTTTGGTACCATTCTAGAATATAGAATTAAATGTAGAGTAGCATGTTTCATTCTGGACATGGTTATGTTCAATGAATTTTCTTACAGGAAATGAAGCACGTGATTCAGCCAGGCAAATTTTGAAGTCTTCCAATGATAGAGGTAGCTCCACAAGCTCTCCACTGTTGCAGAGCACTGTGCCAAATGGTCAAGATCATCGTATAGAAAGTAACGATGGAAGATCGAGATGGCTTTCACCAGGAAATCATTTACATAATGACAAGTATAGAAATATGTATGCACAAAGTAAAGAATACGACAGGCCTGGCCAGGCTGCAGGCATATCATAGTCGCCAAATGGGTCAGACATCATCTAATGGTAATGTCCAGCATGGGAAACCGAGACGACCATCCCTCTGAGAAAGAGAATGTAATATCCTTATTATGAAGTTGAATGTATATGTATCATTCTTGGCATTTACGTCTTGATTATTATTTATTGTAGCACTATGGTTACTACCACAGATTCAAGTACTAGGGCACTTTTTACATGCATAGGACCATAGTGAATAGAATGAAGTGTGTTAATCCTTGTAAACATTGATTGAGAAATATATATGAATGAATTGTATATGTCAAAATAATTTTCCATCTCTCTAGTTATTAAATTCCATATGCATATTAACAGAAGCTTATCACTTGGGCATCAGTCAGTGTAATTATGCCGCTTGGACTCAACATTGAAGAAGCAAGCATTAAGATTCCATGTTTTATTTATATTAATTAACCTCTTACTGTGAACTTTATATTGCATATTATTTCAATATAATTGTCTATTATGTTTAACTTGTCTGGCCTTTTAGCAGCATTGTATTTTAATGTGAAATTTATTATTAAGATCTCGTGTATGGACCCAATTTATCTACTTAAGTGAATGTAATCAAACAAAAGCGCAAGGGGGTGCTCCTATGTACATTCAGTGGAGGCAGGTTTTTACAATTTTGTTTTTAAAACAGTTTTCTTTCCAAGGTTTGTCTCATGATATGTAAATCACTGCTGGATTAATAGTAATAGTGCCTACAATTTTCTCAAGCGTCAGTCTTGACAGGTATTTCTCCTAACGACCCAAGGTAAGTATTTAACAAATTCTAGTATGTAATATTAGTCATCAAAACTCCGTAATTTTATGTTAATGTTTTTAAGCTTCTTGGGATAGTGTTCTCAAATGGCATTTACATTCCTTTATTTTAATATGGTGCTTTATGGCCAACTAAACTTCGCATTACATTGTATCTACGCATGCAAATGTTGAAAATTTTCATTACAGTATGGTGCAAACTTATAAATGTTGGAATGTAGACTAAGAAATATGTTTCATTAGGACAAAATTTGTATAATTGACTTGCAAATTATCAGCCGTCGATAAAGATGTGGTCACCAAAAGTAGTTTATCTCTGAATGGGGAAGCAAAGATATTTTAGAAGTTATTTTTCGTTGTATCATTGCCATTGGAAGAGGAAAGTCATCTAACAAGAAACTTATGAGAAATGTCGACCACCTTCCTTTCTAATTTTCCAAGATTTGTCTAGGACAGATTTGCTCTTGGATTGGCGTAGTACATGGGCATTATAGATACTTACCAAAATCCTTAAAGGTAGAGATTCTCCTCTTGCTAAGGTAAGCAAAGGTGGAGTGTGGATGGGGGATTTCACCAATACGCATTATTGCAACATCATTTTAGTCCAGATCATATGATCACAAGTTGACCTTGCAAAATAAATATCAACATTAGAATGTTCTTCAATGTCTATTTGAAAATTAATAATGTATTTGGACAACGTACTTTGGAAGTTGGCAGTACGTTAGCATTTGACTTGCATATTTGTTCGAATATTAATAATGTATTTGGACAACGTACTTTGGAAGTTGGCAGTACGTTAGCATTTGACTTGCATATTTGTTCGAATATTAATAATGTATTTGGACAACGTACATGGAAGTTGGCAGTAGGTTAACATTTGACTCGCATGGTTGGACTTTTCTTGTGCTAAAACTTTGCATCGTTATTATGTTTTTCAATGTAGTAATGATTGTGATATGTTTTTCCTTTCAAGAAAACATAATTTTATGGTACTTTGATTGTTGCAATCCAAAGATCCAAAGATTGAACTTGCTTTTAAAGAAGATTTAGTTTAATAAGAATATGGAGTAGAAAATCTTGGAAAATGCTTCTTAATGCAAGTCTAATGTTTTATCTCATTGATGTTTGTGAAATCTATTTTTTTTATAAACTTTTCGATTTAGGAATTATTCTAAAATAACAATTAGAATAGTATATGTTTAATTTATATTATTGATGTTTGTCAAATCTATTTTCTTTTATAAACTTTCAGATTTAGAAATGATTCTAAAATAAAAATTAGAATAGTATATATTTAATTTATGTCCAACCAAATACATAAAACATCCCAAAATAATAAACAATAAACAATTACACATCAAATAAATAATGTTTCTAATGCTTTGGACACCAATTCTAACATCTAACAAATTTGAAAATTACCAATTTACAACAGATTTATTACAGCCATAAGTTTCCCATTTAGCTACTATACATTTTGTTATTCCTTGATGGGTAGGGGTGACTTGTTTCATAGATGAGATTAATGGTTTGCCACGGACAATTGCCAAAGACACTTCTAGCCTAGTTAGATACCCATAATATGTGCCAAAGATTGGTGGGGACATTCAGTGACACTAGTTATATTTCATCTAGTTGACTCGTAAATGCTTTCTTATGTGTAGACACTACCATAGGAGCTCAATGGTGTCACTCTATAATGGCTCATGAGTCCTAAATAGTTGTTTCATAGCTAAGGATGCATTGTGGTGTAGTTATAATTTTACCTTAAATTGAGTGTGTGACCTTGTGAGTTTGGTGTATCCTTGGGAATTTTAGCGTGGCGCTCATTTCACTTCATTTACACGATATACCTAGCTATTTTTCATACCATTTCATTTCACTGGCCATTTCACCTACTTTCAGCATGTCTCCTTTTTACAATTAACTTATAATATGTTATGTTTCAAGGTTTGTATGTTATTCACATGTATGAATGTCTAAGCCAAAGTTAAAAGAGTCAAAGTACTCTAAGGTAAATGTAGTTGAATGATATGGTGTATGCATGAGTAATATCCTCTTGCAAAAAAGCTAAGCCCCCTATGTCTTAGGTGATCAAAGCTAAATGTAAAGCAAAGAGTCTAAAAAAAAAAAAAAGGATTGCAAAACAAAGGTGCAAGTAAAGGGTAACACAACTCAAGAAAAAGTTCACCATTCCCCCAACCTCTTGAAACCTAAGGAGTAGACTCAGCACTTGGCCACATTCCTATGACGGTTAATTCATTAATACCCCTTTCCTAGCATCACATTTCATTAATCACCCTCACCTTACATAGAAACCTAGGAACTACACTTGGTCTTATTATGGGTGTAACATGAAATCTAGATTAATCATGGTAACACCATGGTAAGTCTAAAGTTGATGGGTTAAATAATCAAAAGTAAATTAATTTTCAAAGTACAGTTTGATAACATTTTATGTTAATGTTTTACATATTTCAAGGTATTTTTCCTATTATATGGTCTAACACTTGGATGATTTACTATTGTTTACTTGTTTGTCCTTTCATAAATGATGTGCCCTCCTCCATGCACATCTGGAATTCTAGGGGCACATGTTTTTCATTTTGATTGGTATGTGGGAGAGGGCTAACCCTTTTTTCATAGACACTTGGCATCTCAATTTATGAGAGTGCTTTATCATTTGCGGTGGTTTCATTCATAGTTCAAGTCTAGGTGGTACGTCGTGTGAATTCTCACTCTAGATGACCATTGTTCTATGTTTCTTTATTTAATTAACTCAAATCTTGAATTTATTCAGTAACATTAATAAATTTCTAAACATGTAACAAACACGGAAATTCTTGAAAATACAATTAGCGGAAGCATAGACACAACGCACACATTTTACTCCTTCAAATTAGATGTTCATTAATAGATCAAAGCTTATAAGGAAACCTTCACATAGCGCCAAAACTTATAGTTGTACGGTACACTAAAAAATGGAGAAAAATCAACAAACTTATTGAGTAAATCTGCCCACATAAAACTGAGAACTCAACCCTGTGTTTGTTGGGCACTATATAGACTGCTTGTAAGCCCTTACAAACCTGTTTGTATGGACCTGTATGACTTTATGGATTTGTTGTATGGATCTGTACAACTATGTGGATTTGTTGTATGACTGTATAGATCTATTGTACCGGCAGCCTGCACACTAAAATCTATCTAGTTTCTCTATCAAGCTCCTTTGGCACTTAACTCGGCTCGAATTAATTACTTCACATCCCAACCAAACTATCTTTGATTGAATAATGAATGTGTCCTAACCCTCTACCTTGACCTACTCTTATATTTTAATTGAAACCCTAATCCCTCGATGATATGTATGGTTGAGATTTGTGTAAATCACTAGTGTATTAAATTACACCTTATTAGACTCAAAACCTAATTAAAAGACGCTCACTTTATAAATAAAGTGAATTACAAAATAGGTTTGACTTGGATGACTTCACATACATTTTACACCAAACATGTGTGGGAGTTCATGTTCGAGCTACAGATATCAACATGTTGCACCTTGGAGAACTCACGCATGCCATACATACCACATCTTAGAGCATTTATCACATTTGACGTGGTTTATTAGAGGGCGACCAATTGAGATAGTTCTTGCACATTATTTCATGTATATTAATGAGGGTGCACCTCCTTTTAGTGGTTTGGTCAAAACACCTAGGCTTTTGGATCTAGCTTTTATTACTTTTACTATGTCCTTTAGGGTGCTTCTCTATTGGATTTTCTCGTGTATTATCTATCTTATTTGTAAGGAGTCCATTAGAGAAGATAGAATATTGGCAGACACAACCAATTTGGACAAATAGAATAACCACACAAACAAAAAAGATAGGCATGAAAGTGCACTTATTCTCATTATTGAATGTAAATTTATACATGAGAATTGACCCTTTGCTTTCAAATTCCAATAGGTCTCTTCGACTCGGGTCACTCTTGGTCTTCCTTGCATAATAATATTCCTTACACCAAGTATTAGGCTCCAACAAATACCCCCTCAATCTGAAGGGTGTATGTGAGCCCAAGAAATAAGAGAGTTGAATAACTGGAAGTGGACAACTACCACTTGCTAAATATTTTCATATTGACAATCCAAATCGCCAAGCAAGTTAGCTAGAATCTTGCACTGTCTTCTGTTAATGCTCTCTGAAGAAGTGGTTTTGGCTGAAAACCAACCAAAGGGGCTATCAAAAGATGAAATCTTATACTATGTGTGTGGTTTGAGGCTAACCACAAACTCTCGAACTTGTCATGAAGGTTTCAAGGCTCTATCTAGAGCTTGGCACGAAGGCTCGGCGGTTCTCTAGAACTCGGCACGAAGGCAAAGTATTCTACTAAATGTGTGGTTTGAGGTTGACCACAAACTATGGAGCTCAGTTGAACATGACGTTTTAGGCTCACTTGATCTCGCTTACTTATTTCTGACGCTCTTCATTTCCCCCTTGTTATGCTACACCTGTACCCATAGCACCTTCAAGTGTACCCCAGGGTGAGAGGGCCAATTTTTTTGACTAGGAGGGGTGTTGTCAAGCAATGGTGGTCATGGTTGGGCCCTTTGGTCATCCTTTAGAGGGGTGTTTGTAGGAATATTTCAACCAGTGCAGACACTGCTTCTTCCTCTACCTTGTATGGTACAAGTCTAGAAAAAAAACCACAGCAATATATCCTTCCCCTATATAATTAATCTATTTGAATAAAATAACTCTTTTACCTCAAATCCAAACGTTTTGGTCTTCGTTTCATTGTTCTTCATGTGATCTATAGTACCTGCAAAGAAGCATTAGAAACAAGACAAAAAGATAAGAGTAACAAGGTAGATCATCAATCCATATTAGTGATCAAGGAATCTAATAATAAATTACTGATATTCACACAAATCATATATGGGAAAGGAAAACACTTTTGTATTAATCAAATGGAAAGTGAAAGCTACAACCAAATCTTGATGTCAATAGCTTTGCCTCCACAAGGTCTTTGACACACTTACAACACTCTTCACTCACACAAATCTCTTTGCTCACAACACTCACTCAACTTTGTCTCAATACCATACTTAAATCCAACAGCGTAAGGATGCTCTCCTTGGTCTCCCCTCACATTAGAGGAAATTTGGGTTCTAAAATGGGCCTTATAAGAAAATGCGCCAACAATAAATTTGTGAGTTGGAATTCATGAACCAATAGAATTTCAATAAAATAAGTCAACCATAATGGTTGAATTGACATATTTGTCATAAAAAAACTAGTTTTTTTTGTTCGTATTTTCGACATATCTCTCTGTGTTTTTACTCAAATTCCGAGCGGGAGATCTCGTTGGATATTGAATTTAATTCCGCATCCAACGAGTACCCACACTGCATACTTTTGACGGACCCTGCTACCCCAAAAAAAAAAACCTGAAAAAACGTGATGATGATGTCATCATCACGTTTTTTCAGGTATTTTNGTACTCGTTGGATGCGTAATTAAATTCTACATCCAACGAGCTCTCCCGCTCGGAATTTGAGTAAAACCACATGAAGATATGTCGAAAATACGAACAAAAAAGTAGTTTTTTTCATTCTTCATCCAAAATTAATAACTATTATTGAATTATTTTAACTATTATTTTATTATTTTCCTTAGGAGGCCCATTTTAGACCTCAAATTTCCTCTAATAACATAGTCCACGAAGCCTTCTTTTATAGGCCAAGGGAGGCTCATATGAGATTAGATCTTTTGGGAAGAGGATAGAGGATGATTCCTATGTGCTAGGAGGTCGAGTGTCAGCTCTCCTTATCAGATAGGAATATCCTACACGAGAGCTTTCGGTTGGAAGCTTCTCGAAAATTCTTTTTTTTCCTTTTCAAGTCAGATGGCACTTCTTGCAGTGAGGGTATATGCGTTGGCGCTCTTTGTAAACAGGGTAAAGGCGTCGGTGGTGCCTATTGCCAATGGACACGATGTGCCAACCCTCTCTGGCACTCTATCATAAGAGGAAAAGTGCACCAGCCAACTTAAGAGTGGGAAAAAATACCCAAAAGAATCCATGGCCAAGTGCTTTGAAGGGTGTTAGGCATCAGTGTATATTTTAGGTGAAACAGAATGACCCCAAAGTATGAAGCTAGAAGGATGTGATAGGTAAAATACTTTGCTAGACATCGATCTGGTATCAGAGGAAAAGAGAAACGAGATCACAATTGATATAAGACTAGTAACTAACTTATCCGACTCAATCATGGTTGCGGACCAATACATTGCAGATCAACGAGGATGACTATATCATGGCTACCAAGAATACATTGTAGATCCATGACCAATAATGCTGAAAGCGGAACATGGCTATAGAAAATAAAAAGTAGATCCATGTTACTTGAACTCAATATTGGACACAGCTACCAAACGTACAATGTGGATCCATGTCATGACTTCAAATAATCCTCTGTCGCAAACTGAGGATAGGCAGTTATCTAGATGAATGCCTAACCATTCAAGGACTTCATTCCAATCCCCAAATGATACGATTCTAGCCATGTGAATAGATGTCTTGATGTCGAACATGGTAGAAACCACTTGATTACCATTCATTGAAGTATATTGTTAACAAGTGCGAGGGAAATCACCATTGATGTCAATGATCCCGAAGGTATCTCAGTACATTCTCCTAAGTGTGAATAAAGGTTTTGAAGTTGAACACTTGATAGAATCTTTCAATCAAAGGTCATTGATGAAAACCTATTGTCGAAAGCGAGGAAACCTGCCATTGAGGCATGTAGGCTTCAAAGTACTTGACTTGGTTTCTAAGTATAATTCCTGGATGATGTGCTAAAGTCAACAGGAACAGACTCATCAAAGGAGGGCCATGATGTTTCCCCCATCATCGACACAAAACATGGTACAAAAGTTGATTTTGAAGTGATGAAACAACCATGAAACTGACTTAGAAACAAACGACTTTGCAGGAAGGTAAAGTTACTGGAGAGGTGGATTGCAGAAGAGACACCTTTTGAACAAATTGTGGCACGACAAATGACTTGGCAGGATTGACTTGACGAGACAGAAACCAGTTGTAATGCAAGGATATGGCGATTCATTCTTTGAATTGACTCAAAGGAGTTAGGGGACTCACGAAAGTGGATCAACTCGGTGACAAGATGAACACCCAACTGTTTGAAAATGAAAATGCAGACAAGTGCCATGTTCAAAGGTGGATTGTGAGTTGCCATTGCTACAAATGAAAATATATTCCCCATTCCCTTAATTTCCCCATCACGAAGGATGAGTGCCTCTTTTCGTTCTTACGAGTTCAAAGAGGGTAACAAACACTCGTTGTAGCTCATCAGAAGACGAGTCCATTCTTATACGTTTTGCGAACCTGAGAAAGGACAGGTTTGTTCCCAAAAGAGGGTATCGCAATGTTTAATTTAACGATTCCATTTGAAAGTTTCGCTATCATTCATGTTTAGAGAGTCTGAACGAAGACATAAGGAGACTCCAAAAGGTCATTTTTCGTATGATTTAGTCCCAGGGGTTTGAAAAATTATAAAATAATGCCTAAGAGAAACTCTTCTAGTTGAGATCAACTAGTATTCATTTTTTGTAAATAGCTCTAATCGGTCCAAGAAAGAGATAATCTGTCATCGACTAGGCGATCATTCAAATACTTTTACAAGCGTGAACGTATCAAGTTTGCTTGGTGATATTTTCGTGTTTTAAGGTCTGAAAAGAGCTTAAAGGTGACTCCATAGGGGGTCCTCTTTTTCATAAACCAATTTTAATGAGTCTAAAAAAGTAGAAAAAATATACTCGATAACTTTTTACTATATTTTAACGAGCATGCCAAAGGTATGAACAACACTCAGTACTTTTTCATGTTAGCCCAAAATGTGAAAAAGACGAAAGAGACTCGTAACAAAGCCATAATGTGTCACAAAAGTGACCTGGAATATTCAAAAATCAAGTTAGGGTTAATATAGTATAAAAACTATAGAAAATGAATAGTAAAAACCCTAAAAATTAAACTATTTTGATTTCTTATTTAAATTAAAAACTAAAAATTGCTATAAAAGCGGGTAAATAGTGAAAATTCTTACCATTATGACTTTTACCATAGTAGAAGAGTGAAATTGGTGAAAACGGGATGATTTTCAATTGAAGATTATGGGAGTTCTAGACCATCTTTGCTCGAACTGCTTGTACCAGGTAGGAGCTAACCTTTATTCCTTCATTTTTAATGGTGCATTTTTTGTTTTTACGTTTTTTTTAAAGTTTTTTCGGAAATTTCCAAAAGGGACAAAGCGCATTCATGTTGGCTCCTTTTTCCCTTTTAAGAGGTGCGTCAGCGCACCTCTCGAAAGAGGAAAGGGCGTTGAGGTCGCTCTGTCAACAAGGGGGAAAGGTATTGACACTCTGTTCACTTGGAGACAATGCATCAGCGGCTGGGCCATCCCAAAAAAATAATATATAGCCAACCTCGTGTTGTGTTTTCTTGTTTCAATGATTCCAACTTGCTTTTGATAGATGTTTAATTGTTTTTTGCAGGAAAAACTAGTGGCGGGATGGTTATATCAAAGGAGAGGAAACATGAATTGGATGACCAGCAAGCAAGTAATGACCCAGTGACTTTGAGGGCCCTCTGTGAGTGTGGGATTCTCAAATTCTTTAGAATACCAGGAATGAGAGCATATGTGCGTTTGCTAGGGCACATGATTCATATGTGGGATCCAAATCATCAACACTTTGTGGTTGGAACTCATACTCTGACAATAGATGTAGAGGACATATATTCCTTGACTGGTCTATCTCGTAGGGGAATACCAGTAGTATTGACAGGACCACGAGGTGGTGAGAAATCTGTAGATTACTTGATCGATGACCATTGCTCGGTGGGGACTCGTTCAGTAGGTGGGAAAATTCCCATCAAGCATATAATAGATAGGCCTTTGAGGACCATGGCCTTCACCATTGAGAAGGTTGTGGGGACCATATCGGCTCACCTGACTACACAGATGCACATGTTGTATGCCATAGAGTGCATGGCTCCTACGATCTTCAACTGAAGCAAAGATTTGCTGCTCAGTTTGAAGGACCAACTGACCAAATGCAGGAGAGGGGAGCTGAAGCAAATCGGCTACGGGGCGATAGTGGTATCTTTCTCTCTGGAGAGGGTACAATTGATGAGACCTAAGGTTCCACTAATCAGTTTGGATGCCAAGGATGCTCGGATGAGCAGGTGGGTGGATGCCATGGTGGTGGTCGAGGCCCCGGAGTTACCTATCGGCCGGTCTTTTTCTGTTGGATGAGAAGCCAACTTTTGATGGTAGAGGATTAAGACTACGCGGGGACCGACTTCAGAGATGATCATGATTGCCCACTCCCATATGGGGAGCAGTGGGATGACCGAGGTAAGAAATATACAATTATCCATGTTTTCTGTATTTTTAATTTTATATTTGATTTTTATGATGTAATGCTGAGATGTGCATAAATGTCTTGTGCAGATATAGGGCCCTCTCGTCCAGCTGGAGTCTTTCCTATAGAGAGGAGAGGAGCAGTTAGAGAGATGGTGATCTGACGCACATAGAGAGGAGAGGAGAATTCAGAGAGATGGTGATCTGACGCACATAGGAGAGGAGCTCAAGGAGATTGAGGAGAACCTACAACGTTTGGCTGTGGGGATTCTCAATATCTCCATCGATGATTTACCCAGGCGGTACCTGCACCAAACTACAGGGGTTTTAGGTCGTTTCAAGAGGCTACTCCATTGAGTGGCTTGGGTCGTGATGTGCTACCATGAGCACGAGGATTATTTCATAATGGCTCCCTCATTTTTATATTGTATTTACACGGAAAGCTTCGAAGCTTCAGTTTTTGCCCTATGTATATGTATTTTGAAACTATGATAGTCTCAAACTTTGGGTGATTTGAAAGCTTGTTGCTTTAGTCCTTTTTGTATCTCAGCTTTACCTTTTATATATATATGAAAAACTTTTATTTATAGATGTGTGTTCAAATGTGATGTGTTAATGAATACCTACTATGAATACAATGAAATTTTTTATGTCAAAGTGAATTTAACTATGAGCAAGATACCAATCTAAGAGAAAATTTGCTAAGGAATCCGCCATGGCGTTTAAATGTCTTGGTATATGTTGATAAGAGACCTGCTCAAACTACCTTTCTAAAAACCTAACTCTTCGAAATATACAAAGGAGTAGGGGGTTTCAGATGGTGTAGAATCGGTTTAACTGATGTACTACCAACTCTGAGTCTAAGTAAACCATAATTTATCTTACATCATTATCCAAGGATTTCGTTAACAATCCAATCACCGCATGATACTCTGCAAGATATTTTGTGGAGGGACCCAAACAAGTTCCCCCAGTACTCACCAGATCACTTATTGGAGAGTACAACACCTAGGTTGTTGACGCAAGATTCAAGGTGTAACGACTAGCACCATCTGTGAAACCAATATAGGTGGTCATCTGTCCATTTAAACGTAGGACTATATAGGCAGGGTTGTGAAAAACACATAGTCTATTCACACTAAATCCACACTTCTCAAAAAACAAACAGCACTCTATAAACAATATTTACAATGAACCTATGCTAGATGACCTACGCATAGTATTTTTTGAGGTAAATGTTGTTGCAGGGCTCTCCCAAGGGTATCTTGTCATAATCTATTAACTCATAAGCTACTTTCTCTAAGACACGACTGACAATATAAGGCCCATGCCAGATAGACTCTAGTTTTCCAGCCCTCAACTTATCATGTTTCTGGTCATAGGTCAAGACTAGTTCTCCTACGTTGAAAGAGAGGGGTTGAACAGATTTGTCATATTGAGCTTTCATTCGTCATTTGTGTGCCTCATTTGCTAAGGTAGCATCGCGACGAGTCTCATCAAGATTGTTTAAGTACAAGAAACGTTCTTTCTCTAAGGTGGTATTGGGTAATAGTTCTACAACGAGTTTCAGAGAAGGAATCTCACACTCTATTGGAAGAGTGGCTTCTAGTCCATATACCAATTGAAATGGTGTGAAACCAGTGGATGTTTTTAAGATAGTCATGTAGGCCCATAACGTGGAAAAAAGTTGGAAATGACAATTAGACTTAGCTTGTCCTACCATTCGTTGAAGCATAGTTTTTAATACTTTATTGATTGCTTCAACCTGGGAATTGGCCTGTGGATAGTAAGGTGTAGAGTTTTCATGATGAAACCCTAATTTTTCACTTAATTTCCCCATCATTTTATTTTGAAAATGTGACCCATGATCAGTCACAATGGCCCTAGGGATCCTAAATCTAGCAATAATATGGTTAAATAGAAAAAGAGCAGTTGTATTTCCACATTCAACATACATAGGAATAGCCTCAATGCATTTAGTGAAGAAATCTATGGCCACAATGATGTAGCCATGCCCCCCAACTAAGTTAGGTCTATAATGCATGAAATCTATGCCCCATTTTGCAAAAGGGCCAACTGCTATGAAAGGATGTAACGGAGCAGGATGGGTGCACTTTTTGATGTGAATAATTGACAATGCGGGCATTTTTTGACAGTTTCAAAGCAATCCTTAAAGATCGAGGGTCAAAAATACCTAGCGCATAATATTTTTTGGGCAGTAGCCAACCCAGAAAGATGACCGCCACAAGCTCTAGAATGGAAATCATTTAGAACAATCTCAACTTCTTCATGAGTGAGACAACATCGTAGTATGGTGCCAATGCCATGGCAGTATAAGGTTTCGTTGATAATGAGATAGTACTTGGCTTGGTGGTGAATGCGACGACGTTCATCCCCATTTGCATTGGGCTGATATCGTTGTGTCTGGAGATAGAAAATGAGATCTCCATACCAGGGGTCATGCATACTAATGAGGAACAAGGATTCATCAAGAAATTAATCAGTGGGCTCTATTCCCTCGGTAATACGGGGAAGGTCACACATAAGCTCGACAAAGACGAAAGACTTCTTAGAACTAGTTTTGGAAAATTCCAACTCAAATTCTTGGAGAATGACAATCCAGCGTGATTATTTTCCCCCAAGTACTTGATGAGTCAAGATATAATACATGGAGTTGGAATCTGCGTATATTGTGGTTGTACGGAGCAAAATGTAGTAACAAAACTTCTGGACCGCGATGACCATGGCTAGAGCAAGTTTCTCCACATGTGAATATCGGGTTTCAAAGTCTAAAAGACTCTTACTCATATAGTATATCACATTTTCATGATTATGTTTGTCTGTCTGAACTACAACCATACCAATGGTTGAAAGGGATGCAGCCACATACAAGGAATAATACTTGGTATAATCTGGTGGTTGTAGAATAGGTGTAAGCGTAATGGCGTGTTTGAGATTATTGAATGTGTGTTATGCTAAATTGCATAAGACAAAAGGGGTATCCTTCTTCAATAAATGCATGAAACCATGTTTTTTTCAGTGTAATTGCAGACGAAACAACGTAAAATCTTTTCCTTCCCTTGCAAACTTTGGAGTTCGGTAACATTGGTCGGGGCGGGTAGAGCCAAGATAACTTCAATCTTCAGAGTGTCTATGCGGATGCCATCTTTGGACACAATAAAACCAAGTAGTCGGCCAGTCTCAACATAGAAAACACACTTATGTGGGTTTAATCGAATGTTAAAGTGGAGACGTTTGAGAAAAATGGCTCTCACATGATCAACATGGTGATCTCGCTGCTTCGAATGAGCAGGCAGGTCGTCAATATAAGGTTCCACAATGTGTTTAATGTTGTGAAAATCATATGACATGGCGCGTTGGAAAGTAGCATCGGCATTCTTCAAACCAAAACACATCTTTATATAGGTGAAGGTTCCCCATGGGAAGATAAAAGTCGTCTTATGTTGATCTGATGGGACTATCTCAATTTGATTATAGCCACAGAAGCCATCCATAAACAAGAAGATGACACTCTCGACACAGTTGTCGATGATTTGATTGATGTACGGGGTTGGGAAATTGTCCTTAGGACAAGCCCAATTCAAATCCTGAAAATAAATGCAAACCCTAATAGTACCCTCCTTTTTATTGACACGGACTATGTTGGACACCCATTCAGTCAAAGGCATGGGATAAATGAAACCAGCCTTAAGATTTTTTTCAATTTCTTCCTTAATGGTTGTTGCTTTCCTTGGATGTACCTGACGTAGCTTATGTCGAACTGGCTTAGCGCCAGGGTAAGTTTTAATCTCATGAACTACGATAGAGGGGTCTATCCCTGGAATTTATTCCTAGGTCCAAGTGAAAATATCTCTGAATTCCTTTAAAAAGGACATATAAGACTGTATCTTTGAAGGGGAAGAGTTCCTGCCTATTTGGATGTTCTTTGGGATACTGGGTTTCATTGATATATCAATTGGAATGGTTTAGGTAATGTTACTTAAATTACCCTCAGATTCGACATCACAGGTGAGGATCGGGGACTGAGAATGAGTTACTATACCAGAAGAAATCGTTGATTTAAATTTTTCTTCTACCATATGGAAATGGGGAAGGAAAGAAGATCGGTGGTGATGATCTTTCGAAGGCATCTCATCTAAGGACATAACTTCCATGATGGACTCATCAGAGGGGAGTGTATGCGAAAGATAATCTAGAGACGGCGGAGGGTTTTCTAGCTAATACGGTAGGTGATAGGTATTTGAATCCACCAATAAATGATCATTGATGGTGGGATCACTGGTGGTTTGAATAGCGTGGTGAATTTCCTCAAAAGGACTCATTGATGTCGAATTGGAAATGGAATTTCCTTTATCTATTGTAGAAGTAGAAATCATGTTCACAGATGTGGACTGCGAAACAGGAGGAGGATTAGGTAACGAAAATATTCCCATAAGTGAGGAATCTTTGAGGAGACCTACTCCAATGTTATGATATTGGGGGTTTGTGGAGGCCAAAAGTGGAATATTGTTCGCAGTATTTGAATTCGTGTGGGGTGAACATGTTGGGGCGCGTACCCTAAGGATTATTAGTTTTGGTAACTTCGCGGCTGTTTGTAAGCGGAGTTACAAGTCAAAATAGTCTTAGGGGTGTCGGGGTAAGTCAAAACCCCTTTTTGTAATAAACCCGTGGTTTAAATCCAGGGTTTAGGGTTTTTGGGTGCCCATGGTTTGAAGCCATGGTTTTGTAATAGCACGGTGTATAAATAGGTATTTTGTAAATAAGAAAAGGATAGGCTTTTTGATGTAAAGAAAGATTAAGGCGAAGCTAAGGCTGGTTTTGTAAGGAAAGGTTAAGTCCCAGCTGTGTGCGTGGACGACCTCTGCAGCTGTGTGCGCAGAGGGTTTTGTAAGAAGAGGAAGAAAGATCTGCAGCTGTGTGCGCAGAGGCCTGCTGCTGTGTGCGCGGCTGTTAAGGACCGAAGGGATCAGCAGCTGAGTGCGCAGATCAAACTGTGGTTTTGTAGCAAGTTGAATGAAACACAGTTTGTGGACGTAGCCCCTACACTGGGGGTGAACCACGTTATATTTGGTGTTGTGGTTTATTGTGTTGTTTCTATTTCTGTTATTTTTATGCATTAAAAACTGTATACATCTGATAACGTAGATCACTGCTAGTAATAAGCTTCGCTGTGAATTCCCTGTAGTGGGTTAAGCAAGTCACGGTTATTTATCTATCTGCGAAGTTATATATCTATAAGTGAATGACAAAGTTGTGTAACTGTTGATTAATAAGTGTATTAAAGGCTAAGGTACAGTAATACCCCTCTCTGCTTGCAGAAACCTGATTCTACGGCACCCCATTGCTGTTTCGGGTGAGACTGCAACCTGCGCGCAGGTTGTTGCCGAAAGGGCCAACACGGTGGGTCTTTTGTTGGTGCGACATATAAAAGATTAAACCCGGGTCTACCCTATTGCCCAAAAAATTGGTTCCGTTGCCGGTTGAACTCAGTATCTGCTCAAGAGGGGTTTACGCCGTACCTTGAGGGCTATGTTCTGGAGGCCCTCTGCGACAGAAATCAAGGATTGGCTTGATGTGACTTATCTGAAATTTGCTGAGAAAGAGAACACAAATCTGCCTCGTAGCGCACGGGACTTTTTACAAAGGTATGTTTTTTGTGATGCTTATGAAAGTTTCTTTGGTACTATCCACATAGAGTTGCACCAGTGGCTGACCAGGTTAGCAGAGAAGCGAACCAACTTCCACGAGGGGGGGTTTTCTGTTTGGACTCCCGCGAGAGTTAATATAGTACAAAGTGTGAACAACGAGATCTCCCGAGCGGTGGACTTCTGGACCACATGGACCCTTGAAGCCTTCGTGACGGAGTTCGCCATTGACACGGGCACTTCCTTTAGTGACGCCGAGCGCCAATTTTTCCACGGCCCGCGGGGTAAGCTTTTGAATTTATTTAGCTTAAGAATTAAAATGCTATTGGTTGAAAAAGGAATATTGCTATTTGAATCAGATTGTTAGCTTTTGTGTTAGTAACGTATGTTTGCAAGTGACAACACTCCCGCTGTGCAAACTAGTTTTCCGCGAAGTGGAAAAGGGTATAAACGAGATTTCGAATCCTACTCCTTAGGACAGGATACCGCACCATCCCCTAGCCATTCTGAAGACTCAGTCCCGGAAGGCAATCCTTCCTTTGGAAATTCCCCGGTCACCCCGCCGCGAAGTTCTGTGACCCCTGACCATCCGGCGCAGCCTGCCAGTCCACCAAGTTCGAGTATTCCGGCCACCGGTCCATCTGCCTCTGTAAAACCCCCCCCCCCCCCCCCCACC
>LPNX010137662.1:656906-731345 GCA_001517045.1 Pseudotsuga menziesii
CGCAATGCCGGACATAAGGTCACGGTAGGGACCACTGCCCTGGGGTCAGAACCTACTTAAATATGGGTGTGCCCAACCAGTTCAATCCCGGTGTTCTATATTGTGAAATTTGTCGAACCACTGGCCAACATCGCCCTGAAAACTGCCATCTTATTCAGCGATATGTGCAAGTTCCCAAGAATCCCTACTGCAGGTTTTGTAAGTCAGTAGGGCATAATGAAGAAGAGTGTCGTAGCTATGACCTCATGCGAGAGCGCATCTCTGACGTCTACCGAGTGCAAAATGAAGTCCAGAATAATGACGGCTATGGGTACCGCGGCGGTACCTCTGGGAGAGGTGCTTTTGGAGGTCGCGGCCGTGGTGGTATGCCCGGGAGAGGAAGAGGTCAGGTGGTGTGCTATAATTGTAACCAAGCGGGCCATTTGGCTCACGACTGTCGAAACCCCACCACAACCTGTCCTTACTACCGCGCAGTAGACCACGTGATTGAACAGTGCCCCCAGCTCATAGAGAAGATTTAGGAAAGCAACAGTGGCCCTACCCAGAATCTTCAGTTGATTTATGTTGAGCAGATACCTACCACAGCCATCAATGTGGTCACCCGGAGTGGCGCCACGACGCACATTCAGCACTCACAAAAACAACCTGTCGAGGTGTGCACGAGTAAGGCCTCTGCGCCAGTCCCAGCACTTAATCCTACACAAGATCAAGCCCTAGGCAAGACGGCCCAGTGCGATATTGTTGACCCTCGCACACCTGTAGTACCTGTGCGGCAAACCACGCCGGCATCATAGCCGCAAGATGCTTCGCCAGATAAATTCTTACTGTCACAGACCCTTAGAGAGGAGTTGATCAGGAGAAAACTGTTAGTCGTGTCCGAAGAACGGGGAGGGAAATGAGATTGAATGTTCAGATAGGGGAATATGATATGACTGATGTCATTCTGGATCTTGGATCAGAAGTTAATGTCCTACCCAAGCAGACTTGGGGACAAATGGGAAAACCTTCCCTGGATTGGTCACCTATACAACTCAGATTAGCTAACCAACAGAAGATTGTACCCTTAGGGAGACTTCTTAGTGTTCCCATAGATCTTGATGGGGTCAGCACTCTAGTGGATTTTGAAGTTATTGAGATCATTGATGACAACAACCCTTATTCGGCCCTATTGGGGATCGAGTGGGCCATGGCAAATGCAGCAATCATCAACCTTAAGAGGAGACAGATGACTTTTGAAGGAAATGGTTTGCGAGTTATTATACCCCTCGACCCATCCCAAGGAGAAAGATATACAGAACCGATTAGAGATGAAGGGGAGCAGGACACGCTAGACCACATCTACAACATTACAGCCCAGGAAGCAGATTATGTCAAACTTGATGCCGATGGCGTATTAGATTGGCAATGTGACAGCTCCTGCATATCTGATTCAGACGATGGTCTAGAGAATCGGCAGAATCGACTGTACGAGCTACATGGCCGCAGACGTGCGCAACTCACTAAGTCTCTTAGATGCCTTAGTGCGCAGTTGAGAGAGTTGCCCCCCTGTGTTGGGTTGACTGACCATGGAGAACTTATTGTACAAGCCCCTCAGTCACTGAGAATGCAGACTCTGGAGACCGCATTAGGAGCTACAGCCGCGGGGCAGACTGAGAACAACAAGGCTACTCCCATTTTTGCAGCCAGTCAGAAATTTCTGTGCTTCAGCTTCATAACCCAAGTTCAAGAGGCGCGAAGTAAGTTCATCAGGCAAAATAACCCTCGAAAACAAGTGAGGCACAGTTCTGCAGCCTGGGCCACCATACCGCGCGAAGAGTGGGTGCATAAGTTCGTACACACTGGGGAACCTCTAGCACAAACATGGTATGTGGAGGTTGCACTCCGACATGGAATTGAATATCAAACTAAGGGGCAGAACCAAGAAGCCAGCTCATCAGAACTAACAGCCCTGTCGCCGGCATTCCTAGAAAGGGTCGAAGGGCAATACTGTGCCGAGGATGCTTGCTCTCACGAAGCTCCCACCCAAATTCTGCCGAAGTCCACAAACATAGCGAGGCTCAAAATACGACCGTTGGGAAGCAGCCAATTTGGCGGCGGCAGAGTTTTAATTGCTTTAAATGACTGTACTAAGACCAGTACCGACAAACGTGCTCCACATGGACAAGATTTTCGTCATATTTGGTACCTTCAATGCACTATCCTGCCCGATTTGATTGATGGCGTGTATAAGAAGATGCCTAAGTTAGGGAAAATTGCATTCTGCATTTCTTCAAGATTTCTGAGTGAACCCATGACAACCGAACGCGAGATTGACGCCTTGGTCAGAGAATTCGAGCAAGAGGGTCTGATCACCTGCTCTAATCGGCCGCCTGCCCTAGCTCACTGTGCAGACACTCCCCCAGCACCACCACGGCCGATGCAGATACGGTCTGCCAGGAAAAAGTCTAGAACTGAAGTTCGCTCCAAGCGCAACCAAGACCGGCAGCGACGAACAGGGAAAACACCAGCAGCTCATCCTATGGAGCCCTCTGGTTCCGCACAGGCCCCGGCCGGGGGAAGGGAGAATATTCCACCACCACGGCCACCATATCTACCACCTGTTCGCCCAGGTGCCGCGTTACCCCGTCGGACAAAACAATTTACATTAGCCACACCCTCGCTGCCACAGGGAGTGCAGTTGATAGGAAGTATGACAGGGAAGATTGATCGGCTTAAGTATAGCGATCATGACACCAATGACCATGGCAAGTTTCCACAGTTTGAACCAGTAGAATTCTTGCACCACGTCAAGTACCTGGATCATAAGGTCACACTACTGGAAGTGCAACCATGGGCTGCGGGCCTAGACAAAGCTGGCCTACTCAAGATGCTTGACATTCCCCATTTCGGTCGCGGCATACATGTGACCGTAGCGGCCAAGCAGTTACTAGCGCTGGTGCATGACGGCTATTTATGGATAGGGGACCAGCAAATTCCTATTGACGCCGCACTCATCCATAAGATCACAGGTTTACCCATGGCAGGACCTGATCCGGGAACTGAATTTTCGTCCAAACATGACGATACAAAGCTCGCGCAAACCATGAAAGAGCGGTTTGGCCTGACAAAAGGGAAACGGGGGTATCACACTTCTGCGATTCAGGAGCAGCCCATTCGTTTTGCCGCTGAACTCTTAGCCTGCAAACTCATACGAAAATGCAGGCCAACTGAAGTACCTTCTCCGGTTATCCGGATTGCTATGAACTGCGCTGAGGGGTATACTTATAATTGGGCCGAATATCTTGCGAAGGAGTTTTTGGAGGATGCCCGCGATGCGCAAGAAAAATGTATACCTTTTCATTATTCCTGGCTTTTAATCCTTATTGCATTAGTTGAGTGGAAAGAACCCACTGAAGCTCAGTTCGTAGAATTAAACCCAGGCACGCCAGGGGCAGTGAGGTACGCCTCCCTATGGATATCCTCAGATAAGGTAGCTCAGCAGATGACGAACACTGTGTTCGTCTTCTATGCTATGAGTATTCACTACGAGATTGTGCGAACACCTCGACTTACCAACGAAGTGTTCTCTCAATATGAGGGCGTCGCGCACTTTAGTGCCGATATGCATCATGTTTTCATTCAAGCTCGTGCAGATCCACAACGGCAATGATTCAAATTACCATATGTAGTCACCGAACCAAATATCATGGGGATAGTTTAGCACTGGCCGGCCGAATGGCTGAAATATCTAGGGAAAAAACCCTCTATTCTGGTTCCCCCAGCTACCAATATTGGTGCAGGTACTAGTCAGGCGTAGCAGCAAAGCCCATTGGAAGATAGCGAAGACCTAAGTGATTCGCAGATGGATGACGACGGCCAGGGTGGAGACGATGGACAGAATGAACAGGATGAACAGGATGAGGAGTCGGTCAAGACCATATCAGATCCTAACCCACCAACGAAGCGCAAGTCACCAGAAGTAGCCGAGGTAACCATGCCGCAGTCCCGCAAAAAGGCAAAAGCGTTGAAGGACAAATATATTGAGGAAGAAGCCACTATAACACTGGATGAGCTGGAGCAAGCTCTAGAACAGTCTACGACAATGCTTACTAAAAAATGGTCAGAGTTTGCGGAATTGCATCTTGCCAGGCTCTCAGGTATCGCAAACAGGGTATCGGAGCTAAAAGAGCTAGCAGCAAAATCAGCGCACAGTACTGTGACAAGTAGCACTACAACACCCATGCAGCAGGATATTAGGCAATGGCCACCCAGAGATCACCAAGGACAGGTAGCAAGCGCAACTCTAATACAGCCTGACACAGATTCCCGACCCCAGACGGGTATGACCGCGGGGCTCGATTATAAAAAGATGTCTATGTCAGAATTGCACCTCTGCCAGCTCGCGATTACAAAGGAGATCCATGCCCGAAACCAATTGTCCCAAATCCAATTGGAAGACACCATCAAATAAAACAAAACCTTTGCAGCACGCCTAGAAGAAATAGCACAACAGAAGAAAGAGGCTGAACATACAACAACTGCGCTGATGCGAGCATTGGATGAGGCATGTCGGAGTCTTTCTGACTCCGACATACAGGGAGCAGAGGAACCAGAGCAGAGAATCGCTAAGCTGAGAGACTATGCCCAGCAGTCCCGTAGCGAGGTTGAAAGGATGAAGATAGAACACCAGCACCAGATTGCAGAACTTCAACTGCGCATTCCTCCTGAGACTCCACCAGAGGTCCGAGAACAGCGCCAGCAGGACATCAAGGCTTCAGCAGCAAAAATATCAGATAATGTGGCTAACGTCGCAAAACTAATGGAAGACAGCATAGAAGCATGGGCGAACTTACAAGACCATCCAGATGTAGGTAAGATCCAGGAAACCATCAAGTTGCGCCAGGATGAATTAGATGCAGTTAGAGTAGAAATTAAGACGCTACCACCTATGCAGAAGATGGCTAAAGTGAAGCGCAGCAAGGAACTTCAGCAGGAAATCGAGTCCTGCAGGACGAAGGTAACGCTACTGGAGAATGCGTTACAGCCCCTGGTTAATGAAGCATTAGAATTGAGCAATACTGCAGAAAGCCAGCTCAAACTTTTGAAGACCTATGACACTTTTGCGCAGGAAAGGGCTGACACAGACCCATCTTCAGTATTACAGGAATTGGTGGAAAAGGAGAAAGCCGCTGATGATATACTACACAATCTCACCAGTCGCTTCCAGATCCTCGCGCAGAAGATTCTCCCACCAGACCCCTCGCAGAGTGTCCCGGGACGGGCCACTAGTGAGTCTTAGGGGCCTGTTGGGGCGCGTACCCTAAGGATTATTAGTTTTGGTAACTTCGCGGCTGTTTGTAAGCAGAGTTACGGGTCAAAATAGTCTTAGGGGTGTCGGGGTAAGTCAAAACCCCTTTTTGTAATAAACCCGTGGTTTAAATCCAGGGTTTAGGGTTTTTGGGTGCCCATGGTTTGAAGCCATGGTTTTGTAATAGCACGGTGTATAAATAGGTATTTTTGTAAATAAGAAAAGTCTAGGCTTTTTGATGTAAATAAAGATTAAGGCGAAGCTAAGGCTGGTTTTGTAAGGAAAGGTTAAGTCCCAGCTGTGTGCGTGGACGACCTCTGCAGCTGTGTGTGCAGAGGGTTTTGTAAGAAGAGGAAGAAAGATCTGCAGCTATGTGCGCAGAGACCTGTTGCTGTGTGCGCGGCTGTTAAGGACCGAAGGGATCTGTAGCTGAGTGCACAGATCAAACTGTGGTTTTGTAGCAAGTTGAATAAAACACAGTTTGTGGACGTAGCCCCTACACTAGGGGTGAACCACGTTATATTTGGTGTTGTGGTTTATTGTGTTGTTTCTATTTCTGTTATTTTTATGCATTAAAAACTGTATACATCTGATAACGTAGATCACTGCTAGTAATAAGCTTCGCTATGAATTCCCTGTAGTGGGTTAAGCAAGTCACGGTTATTTATCTATCTGTGAAGTTGTATATCTATAAGCAAATGACAAAGTTGTGTAACTGTTGATTAATAAGTGTATTAAAGGCTAAGGTACAGTAATACCCCTCTCTGCTTGCAGAAACCTGATTCTGCGGCACCCCATTGCTGTTTCGGGTGAGACTGCAACCTGCGTGCAGGTTGTTGCCGAAAGGACCAACACCGTGGGTCTTTTGTTGGTGCAACATATAAAGGATTAAACCCGGGTCTGCCCTATTGCCCAAGAGAACATAAATCTAACTGGTCAATAGTAACAATATTTCCTTGGAATGGGAACTAGACTACCCAAAAAACGGATGAAGCAACAACTTGCATAGCATAAAACCAGTTTCGACCGAGGAGAAGATTGTAATCTCAAGGAGCGTCAAAAACTTCAACGTGAATGGAAACTGATTTCCCCCCCAGTTCTACCTGGAGAGAGGGCAGTAATTCATAAGGTTGAAAGTCACGACCATCAAAATCCTGTAATGTAGTGGGTGAACAATTAATTTCAGGAGAACCGATAGCTCTCCAACAAGATAAAGACATGACCAAGGTTGAGGCTCCCTCGTCCAATACGGTACGACGGATCATCTTTCCAATAGCTTCCATGTACACTGGAAATCCAACTGATGGGAAAGCCTAGATTTAAAATCATTCAACTTGAAAGCGATAATGTTGTTGTTTTCAGGATCCAGTTCTCCAAGGACTGATAGTAAATTCTTTCATTGTGTAGGACATGTTTGGAGTACCTTGAGAGTTGACATAGTGCACGGTGCTTGAGCAAGATCTTCCACTATATTATAGTACTGGGTAGCACGTGCATTAGGATTAAGTATGGACTTTCAAAGTGTACTCTCAGGTGGATGAAGAATTGCATCAAGAGTAGGTTTTTCAATCTAAAGACCATTAGTTGGAGGAGGAGTGGACGTTGAAGTTTTTTTTGGTGGAACATTATCATTTTTCTTTTCCAAAGGATAGTCATATCTTTGGGATCGAGTATTAAGGTTAATCGATTCACTTGAAATCATTTTGACTTCATCTATGGAAGACGAAGAAGGCTCGTGCAAGGATTGATGATCTATCAATTGTTGCTCGGTAGGGAAAGGGTCTATAAGGACTGTCAGGGTGGGGGTATTTTTCAAAATTTTGCTAACTTCCTTGCGATGAGGAAACTCTTTAGTGAAGTGATCACCTCCACAAATCAGGCAGGGAAAATTTGCCTTTCTTTTATTCTTAGAATCAACATTAGGGTTTTTTGTTTTGTTACCTTCCTATTGGTTATCGGATTTCTTGGATTTTCTTTTACTTTTTTTCTTTCCTCCCGAAGATTCTGTGGATTGGACCGCGTTTACTTTGGTGGAAATAATAGGAGGGAACGTAGTTTTGGATGGTGGTACAGGTTGACTAGTTGGTGTGGCCTGTTAACCCGAAAAATCCCCCGATTAGCTCTACATGACCTACACCACACAAAGACATCTATTTAACTAGCCTCATTGACCCCCACACCCTTGTGAGGGCTTAAAAACATGAAAAGGGATTAAAAACCGATAAAAGAGCCTAAATAGCTCTCAAAAGGGATAAACCCTCCAAAAAGGGGCTAAAACCCCTAAAAGGAGCTTAAAACCCCTAAAGGAGCTAAAGAATGGCCGAAAAGGGCCTAAAGCCCAAAAAGGGGTTAAATCCTTGACGAAGGGATTAAAACCCTAAAAACTCAGAAAAGACTATAAATACAAGGGTGAGGGTCACTCTTAAAACACTTCCCATTTTCCTACTATTACTCTGCCTGTGTGAGTGTCTTGAGACCCATTTGTCTCAAGCCATTCACCCTCCTTACTCCACTTGCTTCATTTGCTCCATTAGCCAATCCTCATTCCATTGAGAGGTAGCACCTTGAGCTAGGGCATGGTGGCCCATCTTCCAGCAAGAGCATAGGTATAATGGTTTCAATTTTTTCTTATTATTTAATTTAATTACTTATAGCTTGTTTTTTTATGACATTTCCATTACAGGGTTTCGTATGGTTCACTAACCCTTTCCTGCAGGTTTTTCCTTCTCCAAAGAAACCCTATCCTTCTGTCCTATAGACGAAAGGTAGTCATTTCTGCACGTAGCTACAGTGAAAGCCCTACTACACGGCCGGTTGATTTTTCTTTTTCGTGGATTTTGTCGTTGATTAAGTTTGAACTGAACCAAGAATGCCATCAATAGGTGGTTCTGCTGTAGGTCTTCAAGGATCTGATGTAGGACGAGGAGCATGAGGAATTAAGTCATACAAAGTGCCCTACTAGGAATAGACCAAGTCTAGGTACTAAGCAAGGCTAATGGCCTACTCCTCGGTAACAACACCTCCCATGGGGACATCCCTAGCAATAGGGGGAAGTAAACATTCTGTAAACTAATTGGCAAGTAATTGATCGGGAATGGGAGCCTTAATCAACCTACGTCTTCGTCTCCATTCATGTATATGATCAGATATATGGGTGGAAGTAGTCTGGCGAACTAAGGTTAATAGGTTCGTACCTATCTCGTATCGAATTGGTATTTGGAAATGTGTTAAAAAGTCCATTACTAAGGTGTTAACGTCTCAAAAGGAATGATGAGGTAGCTCAATATACCATTTCACAGCAACTCTAGTGAGAGTTCTCTGAAACAAACGTAGACGGATTGAAACATCCATCAGAGAATTGGATGAGCACCATAGATGAAAAGTCATCACATGGTTTTTGGGGTCCTCACGAGGTTTAAAATCGAATTTAGGTATGTCTGAGGGTAACTTAACCGAGATGGTCATCCATGAGGGATCATGATGTATCAGATCGTTGATCAATCTAGAAAAATATGGTAGATCCAAGGTAGCTAGAAACGGTATTTGTTGATTAGATTAGGGGTACTGGTAATATTGATATGGCGTATGTGGACTAGTAAGACCATACGTAGATTGATAAACATGCATAGATGATGCCCCCATGACTGGTTGGTTAGGTGGTTTATTTCTGAATGATCCACTAGAAGGTCCTCCAGGTGGTGGGCCTCTAGGGGGTGGGCCTCCAGGTGGTGGGCCTCTAAGTGGTGGTCCTCCAAATGGTGGTCCTCTATGTGGTGGGCCTTCAGGTGGTGGGACTCCAGGTGGTCCTCCAGGGGGGGCCTCCTGAAGTTGGTCTTCTGAGTGTACCTCCGAAATCTCCAGCAGTATTTACAAAAGGTCCTCCATAGGATGGGACATTAGACCAATTAGGTTTCCCCCAAGGGAAATAAGCATTCCCAGGGTAAGGAATTCTAGGATAAACAACCCCTGACGGTGTTGGTTGATAATCTTGATGAACCATAGGTGGTTTATTTCCAGGGTAATTATAACCCCAAGAAAGCTGACTAACAGCGGGTTGAACCCATGAGGGTCTTCCCTGATCAGAAGAGGATACAATTGTGTTGGTATTAGGAGGAGTGTTCACTGTTGGTGGTTCCATTGGTAGGGTTTTCCCCATACCAAAAATTGTTCCCCGGGTAGGTAAAACAACTTGGGATGGAGGGTTCCCCTCAGGTGTGGAAACTGTCGGGGGAGTGGAAACCAATGGGGAATTTTGAGTAGGCGGAGCAGGGGTGGAGGGTTGACCAGGATCTTAAGTAACCATGTTTTGGGCTTGTGACCCTGAGACAATAGCTACTTGGGATGGTGAAAGGGCATTATATCCAAGTGGGGTTGTTCTTGAACGATGGGGGAGAGGAGACATACTTCTCCTTTTTATATTGTTCCGTAGATTATGCAAATGTTCGATAGATTGATGGAGGGTCCCAAATGATTCTTGATTCGACGGGTTCTCTCGAATGGGAGTAACATAAATAGGTCTAGTAGTCATGTATTCAGAAATGGATTCCCAAGAGAGGTCTCCCAGAAAGGAGCATTTCAACCAAACTATGTTGATATGGTATCAGCTGATGGGTGATTGAATACCCAATTTGATGAACCAGTTTGGCCTTCTGGTTGAAAGCGAAAGGCAGTATCTTTGATGGAAAGATATTGAACTAATAAGGGATTGTCATAAGAAGAAAATTCTTGCCTAGTTTCAATAATTGGAACACCTTCTACATGAGAATCAGTAGTAGCTGGTTGGTCCATGGTTTCCTTCCACAACAGGGGAAGAGTTGGGTGGTAAACCCTGCAACCTATGAGAATGTCTCGCAGGCAGATCAGTCAGGGTGTTGGATGAGGTTTTCTACTCCAGAATTCTATACAAAGAAGAGATTACACACAAACAAAACTACGCAAGTTAAGGCCACAAGCATACTTAAATGATAGGATGGGCTTATGATAGTCGGTTCCTCACTAGGATTGTCAAGTTGTTAGAACTGGCGATATACCACAGGGTCCAACAATAAAACACGACAAGGAGGATTGGGACTGTACCCTTGCCTAAATACTTGACTACTTGGATAGAACGTGCATAGTAGCTCCTCGAGTGTTGTTCTCGGTGTATTGCTCAAAATATTTTCTTAGTTGGTTAGGGTATCGTAGAGGGGTCTCCTGATATACTCAAGGTACTTGGGAGCTCAAATCCGTATTAGTGTTGTCTAATGCACAATCGTCCGAAAGGGGCCTTTCGATATACAACTGAGTACATGAAGTACCTTTTGATATACCTCAAGGGTACGTGAAAGATCGTTTGATATACCAACGGTACATGGAAGAACCACATGATACCCGGGATGCAATGTAGAAAAATAACAACAACTCCTATGTTTTAAGATGACAGAACACGTCTCTATCCTATCACTCAAATTACTAAAAATTTTAACCTAAGCTACCATTGATTTTATCTTGATGGTTAGTGAATGTTTGTGGAATGTATATCAAGATGAAAAGTTAATACCTATATGCAATTCAACTATTTTCTTCGATGAAGGATAACTAGAGTAGGGGAGAAACTCTTCTTCTTTTAAAAACACAGACGCCATGCTACTTTCAACCATTTAAACTTCAATATATTTAACAATTTCTCAAACACACAAGCTTTTCACCATTACGACTACAAAATATCTGAAAGGAGAAAAAGGAAAGAGAGATTCTAATGCCTAAAAAATCTATGCCTTCTCAATCAAACACATAAATATTTATTCTCATAAACACTCATGCAAACCAGGAGTAATCGAAGCAAAACAAGATAACTAACTTCTTTTGTCTTTTTAATATGCTCTGAAAAATAAAGAACACTAAACAACTGAAATTGACTAATTGTAAAGAAGCTACAGACCTTATTTTCTCACAAGCCTACAATCACTTTCATAGAATGAACTAAGCAAACCATGCATCCAAAATTGTAATTCATACACAATTTCCTTAACTACAAATTCCTTATTGATGAAAACTTCTAGATTTGAACTCAAAAAGTGAGATCAGGTTATCAAACTATCAGATTCAGCAAAAAGACAATAAGCACATTAAACAGCAAGCCAAGAGAAACAAAAAAATATCAAATCACATGCTCCATGTGATTGGCCTACCTTGGCACACTATGTAGGGTTTCACCAGAGTGCGAGCAGGGTGTTGGTGCACTGTCCACACTGAGTGAAGCTGGAAATGACACTCTGTGTTGTATCGAAGAAAGAACTAGTGGCGCTTATTGTTGGAGTGAAATTGGCACCAAATAAGGATGGCGATCTGTCAGATCTACCCAGGTGCGCCAATGGATCCAAAGAAAAAAAAAGGCTAGTCACCTGCAAAAGAAACCAATGGTGGAATGAGCTGGACTGATAAAGAAGTAGTGCAGACTTCAAAAGAGGAAATTGACAAAATAATAAGGTGGATCACTCACCTTAACAACTCAAGTGAGTTAAGAAAAAATACTGACAAATTTACAAGTAAGAGTGTTACCAAAGATCTTACATATAACTGGATCTACTCCATATTTGATCGGATCTATCCATGATCTGACTGGATCAATATATCCCCAATATGGTCGCCAATTTTGTTTGTAGGAATATTTCAACCAGTGCAGACACTGCTTGTTCCTCTAGCATGTATGGTACAAGTCTAGAACAAAAAACCATAGTAGTATATCCTTCGCCTAGATAATTAATCTATTTGAATAAAATAACTCTTTTACCTCAGATCCAAATGTTCTGGTCTTCTTTTCACTATTCTTCATGCGATCTACAGTACTTGCAAAGAATCATCAGAAACAAGACAAAAATATAAGAGTAAGAAGGTATATCAACAATCCATATTAGTGATAAAGGAATCTAATAATAAATGACTGGTATTCAGACAAATCATATATGGGAAATGGAAACACTTTTGTATTAATCAAATGGAAAGAGAAAGCTACAACCAAAGCCTTGATGTCAATAGATTTGTCTCCACAAGGTCTTTGACACACTTACAACACTCTTCACTCACACAAAACTCTTTGCTCACAACACTCACTCAACTTTTCCTCAATACCAGACTTCAATCCAATAGCATAAGGATTCTCTCCTTGGTCTCCCCTCACATAGTCCATGAAGCCTTATTTTATAGGCCAAGGGAGGCTCATATGAGATGAGATATTTTTGGAAGAGGATAGGGGATGATCCATATGGGCTAAGAGGTCTAGTGCCAACTCTCCCTATCACATAGGAACATCCTCCACAAGAGCTTTCACTTGGAAGCTTCTCGAAACTTCATTTTTTACCTTTTTAAGTATGTTGGCACTTCTTGCAGTGAGGGTATATGCATCGACACTCTTTGTAAATAGGGTAAAGACACTGGTGGTGCCTATTTCTAGTGGACAAGTTGTTCCATCCCTCTCTAGCGCTCTGTCATAAAAGGAAAAGTGCGCCAGACAACTTAAGAGTGGGAAAAATGATCTAAAAGAATCCTTGGACAAGTGCTTTGAAGGATGTTAGGCATCAGTGTATTTTTTAGGTGCAACAAGGGGTACTATGGCTTAATGGCACTGCTGGCTGCACTTTAATGGGTTTTTTAACCTTGGGGTTGGTGTTTGGGGCCCCTAAGGGTTGATCACTGGGTCACATGTCTCCATGTCATGTTTATGTGCTATGGTGTCCTTTGCTTCAACTATGAGACATCAGTCTCCCTTTAGAACCACTTAGGACACCCTCCTAGCACTTCAGCCAGTGGGTTCCTGCTCTCCCTAGCCTTATCTCCTCAGAGGAAATACACCCTCCATGCCAGGCATTTTCATGCTTTGAGGCATTTTACAATGTTCTAGGGGTTAGATGGGGTATAACGCCCTCCTTCCAGCTCACTCCACCCTTTAGTTTGGAGTGATTCACTTATTTGTACATGTTTTGGCACATGGGGGTACAAACACCCCATGTATCCTACCTTAGGATATATTTTATTATTATTTTCTTTTAATTTTTAGTTGAAAATTTATAATTTCAAATTGACTTATTATAAGGCATGTAGGCCTAGATATTTTAAAACGTGAGTAGTGAGATCATATAAACATATCTCCTCACTTTCATTTTAAACACAAAAATCGTGGATAATACATTTTTCATTTGCTTTACCCTTCCTAGGGATCTTTGGATGGATGTGCTCTTCTTGAGGAGGTATTTTATGGGTTAATGCAAGCTTTTCCTGGTAATTCTTTGGTGAAGTTCTTTGCTTGGTGATTTTTTGATTTTTTGGATGAACATGAGCACAAAGAGGTCAGGCTTCTCACATTTTTGTTTGAAAGTTGGTGGATGTGCACATTCAAAGTCTTAGTGGTAACCCTAGTGCTGCAGTTTTTCCTAGGATAATCCATTACCTTCATTCTTGTCACCTTAGCAATATGAGGCACTTCTCGTTGTGAGGGCGCCCTAGGGTTTCTCTTTAGTTTTTATAGTCTAGTTTCTTAACCTAGGAACCCTTCCTCACTAGGTTAGCCATTCTCCCTAGAATCCCTAGGTTGGGTAGGGCTTATGCTAGGGTAGGGATTCCCTTGCTTTTCGCACTTCTTTTGGTCACCCAAACCTATTTAATAGGGTTATATATATTGCATTTTACAGGGCAGATTAGGGTAATTTTAGGTCTTCAATTTTATGGTAAAAACCCTTAAAATAGAAAAAAAAATCATTTTTTGGCCTCCTTCCCTAAAAATTTGGCCTATCCTCTAAAGCCCTAAAAACCCTAAGGTGGAATTTTAGGGAACCCTGAAAATACAAAAATTGTAAAAATCTCTAAATCTGCCTTAAAAAGACCCTAAAACAGTCTTAATCTTGCTCTAAAACTCTAGACCTACCTTGTTGCCTCACCTAGTAGCCAAACCTCTTCTCCACCCTCGGCCTTTAGTTATTTATCGTAGGCTTCCATTTCTCTCTTGGTTCTACTTTTAAGGAATCCCTAGGTACTGTTAACCCAAAAAATCCCTCAATGAGCTCTACATGACCTACACCACCCAAAGACATCTATTTCACTACCCTCATTTGACCCCCACACCCTTTCAAAGGCTCAAACACATAAAAAGGGCTTAAAAACCCCTAAAAAGAGCCAAAATAGCTCTCATAGGGGATAAAACCTCCAAAAAGGGGCTAAAACCCCTCAAAGGAGCTTAAAATCCCCAAAGGAGCTAAGAATTGGGTGAAAAGGGCTTAAAGCCCAAAAAAGGGGGCTAAAGCCTTGACCAAGGGCTTAAAACCCTAAAATCTCAAAGAAAAACTATAAATAGAGGGGTGGGGGTCACTCTCAAAACACTCCTTCTCTCCCTATCGTTATGCTACCCGTGTGAGTGCCTTGAGACCCTTTCCTCTCAAGCCATTCACCCCTCTCCTCGATAGCTTCATAAGACAAAACCCCATTCCATAGAGAGGTGCTTCTAAAGCTAGGGCATGGTGGCCCATTTCCACAAAGGATGAAGGTATAACCATGTGTTTTTGTTGATAGTTTAGTTTTCTAGCTCATGTTTATTTCCAAGTTTATTTGCTTATAGTTTGTTGTAGGTTCTCCTTTGATTGCTTGTAGCCATTTCTTATTTTTCTCACAATTTCTTCCAGGGTTTCCATGGCTCAGAGCTAACATTTCCTTGTAGGGTTTTTCATCCATAGGAACCCTACCCTTCTGTCCTATAGAAGGAAGGTAGTTGTTCTTGCTCGTAGCTATGGCGAAAGCCCTACTACAAGTACTACCTCCCAGGCCTCCCTTTTCATCCATAAGGGATGCCCTTACAATGGCAGCACTCTCCTTTATGCAGCCTGCTATACTTTCTCTTTTACCTCTTCCTTGGCCTACACATAGACAAAGAAGGGGTTAGTTAAAGTTGATATGAATTTCTAGTTTAGTCCATGACAGCAAGTGGATTATTGTGGCGTATTTTACCTTTCATATACAGTCTGCGAAATCACATGAATTTGATATAACAAGCTTGGCTAACTCTTAGTTACAATGATTGTATGGTTATTGGAAAAATATGGTTTGATTGTTATCGTATTTTCATACTATCATAACATTGACATGCTTGACTGATACTACTGCATGGGGGCTTCACTTGTTGGCCAATATCCTATCATGTTAGTTCATATTGTGGGTTTTAAAATTATCAAAAATCAAACCAATATATTGCAGGTATTGGGGGGATGAGGGGTTTAAGGTGAGGGTGGGTAGGGTGGTTTATAAGGATTGAGGTATAAAAAGGGGTGGGGAGGAAGTTTTAAGTATTGAGAGGGGGTTTCAAAAAAATGGGGTGGGGAGGAGGTTTTAAGTATTGGGAGGGGGTTTCAACAAAAAGGGTTTGGGTCAATATCTCTCGAAATTAAGGGTATTCTTTAATATCCCATGATCGCACGTGCTATGTGAGAGGTTCCATAACTGAAGTCCCCGTGTACTACTGATACTTTTTGCTTGTATAAACAATACTGTTATTGTACCTAATCACACACACAATTTGCAACATAGTTCAAAATTAATGCTTATTGCTTGGTGAATACTAGGTTACAAACAGTTATTTGTGAATGTCCTCACTACTGCTGCCTTGAATAAACTTCATGTGAAAATGTTGTTATACTAAATATTTATTGTCGGTGCATAATATATCTTTGTCATAGTGGACACACCTGTGTTTAAACAAACGAAGCATCTCATTAAAACCAATTAAAACAGAGGTAACAAAATAAACTAAAATTTAAATGTATGCCTGTAAAATCTGCGATTTTACAGGCATGCATAACAAAATATTTTATTACCTGTTTGACAGTGACACAAGAAATGAGCATAATCATCAAGTTCTACTCTGAAGATCAACTACTCTTCATGCTTCTGCTAATTTGGCCTTCAGCCTGATAATCTTTAAATATTGTTTTTCTATTCGTTCAAGTAGGTGCTGATTCGTACCTATTATTGATCTCTTTGATTTTTTATACTGATTCTTTTTGGTACTCATTTCTTTCCACCTGCTAATCCAATTTAGCAACTCCTCTCTAAATGTTCTATTTTCTTCTTCTATAAAGGTTGCATTAGACTGGCAATGCTTAAGTTCATCCTTTAACTCTGTAATCTTGTTTTGGTATGTCTTTTCTAGTACTTGCTGAAGATTTTCTTCATTATTGGCTACCTGAGGAGAATTAGAGTCATCAATGTTTCGACCAGATGACTGGGGTGTAAAAGATGGTTCAGGGTCTGCAATGCAGGTGTTCATACATGATTGAGCGACCTCGGCCTTACCCAATTTCACACCATTATCCTTTATAAAAGTGGGATTATTTACCTGAGTAGTATCAGGGATCGATGATGTAATATTGTCTTCAATATGGATGACTGCAGGCTGAGTATTCTGTCGATTAGCCATAGGAGTCGAAATTGAGGGTTTCATACTCCTAGTAACCCTCCTTGAAAATGCAAGATTGTCTGACTCAAACCCTCCTTTATCGCAGCATACTTGAGCTAGATGGTCTAACTTATACATAGATTCTCTGTCATGTTTACGAGGACTAGCTAGTTCGGAGATATTTTTACAATCAACAAGGTTAATAGTTTTTCTTTCAGTTAACCTTTCCTCTATTTTTGCAGGATTACAAGGACATCTATCAGATGGGGGCTGATTCAAGACTGCTTCAAAGCAACAGGGAACTGGATTATCGACATTGTCATTACTAACCCCAGCATTTATAGATAGATTGGCTTCATCGAGCCCTTTTCCCTCTGATTCAATTTCAGGAGCGTTATTAACCTCAGGCTTAGCAGCCTTTCTTTTCTTGCGGGTTTTTGGAGAGGGATCCGGCCAATATTGGGTCGCCCCTAAATCACACTCAGTTAAAAATTCATCCCATGTCTTGCCATTTAAAGACAATTGATGTTGCACTATAATTTTGACTAATCCGTGGTGAAAAAGACTTCTATCAAGGTTATTAAAACTTCGGACTGCCTGTGACATCTTCTTTAAACTTTGCCATAGATAAAATGGAAGATTAAGCCTACAACCCTGTAATGCTAATAGGAGTCTTAAATGGTAATAGTGTAAATAGTGTAAATGGGAGAAAAGTCCATCGCAGGACACATACCTGACCAAAATTTCGTAAAAAGCTCTCCATTCGGGCTTCAAAAACTTGACAGGGACACCTATATTCAGTTTAGTATTATCAGGCAATGGCAGCAGCAGGGATAAACACCTTTTCTTATTAACCCTACTACCTTTGAACCAGCGTTCTCCAACTTGCGGAAGTTTAGTTGCCTCTGCGATCTTGTCTTCGTTAATAACAAACTTAAAACCCCTTATCTGCACAACGTCGTCTTTTAAATTCATGGTAAACAGTTTTGTCACCTCTGCATGATGGCCATCAAAACACTTAAAGAAATGCCCTCACCCAATTTTCTGAAAACGCAAGGCTATCTTCTCGTCTGCTTCTATGAGCTCTGAACCAGAGATTTCAAAACGCTTCAATGGAGCCATAACCTCCTCGACACTACCCTAGTTTTGGAATGGACTGAATGGCGATGTGAATAGGGAGGGAATAGGTATCCAAGTGTATGACATGATGTGCAAACTTCGCATGCTTTAGATCTGACATATATGAGATCTTGGACTCGGTCATTTTAGCAGAACCTTAACAATGATGAACGCTACAGAAAACGTTATATTATAATACATGCATGTTTAACCACGACTCAGCCATGACTAGCAGTGAAATTTAACTAAATCGACATACCAGAGATCTTGTGATTGATGGATCATAAATTCAAACATTGGTTACTTACAGTGATCATAATGAGCACGTACATTGTTAGGAAATGGAATGAATATCAATGTTAAATCTTGATGATACGAATCATCCATATGTTCACAGCTGTTAGCTAATTATGAGGAGCAAGCCACATCTCTGTGCCAACTTAGCGATTCGAGTGACAAGCGTTATCAATTTGACACATGGCTCTCGAAAACTCTATCAATTAATGGTCTTCTCTAATTTTAGCGTGAAAGGTGGTAGTAATGAAATCATATACCCTAATGTTTAGCATGTCAACTAGCTAATGACTTGATTTAATATGACTATCAAGTATACACATAACATTTCATAGATTTTAGTTTTAAATCTTTCCAAAATCTTATCAATTAATATCCGAAATCAAATTTGATAAGAAACTAAGTGGTAAAACTATAATATATGAAAATTCCCATGCGATCGTCATTTTATTCACTAACTACATATATACAATTTTCACAAAGTCATGGTTAGGCATTACATATGGAATATGAACATTAGGTTTAATAAGAGTTTTGATTAAATGAGTTACCTTTAGTTCTAAGAGTTTAGAACTCATAATACCTTACCATATCCAGCTTTTAAATAAACACAAGATGTGTTTTTGTTGATTTTCTCTTGGCATACTATCGTCTCGAGTTTCTTAAATCATAAATAATCATATAAATTAAACTTAATGATTGAATTGATTACATGAAAATTTATGAAACTAACTGACAGCTGTTAATTGCCAAGTTCACAACATGTTTCATCAACTTCTAAATATCATTTTACTCTTCTTTGATTGAGAGTACCTTCAGAATCAAAGATTCTGAAGGTGCTCTTTTATAATTTTAAATTGGTAAATCATAGACAGAGCCGATCTCCCTTCATCTTAATGAGAAATGAAGGGGTTGTTGCTGGCTACCAACAAGACCTCATAGTGGTTACTTCAACACATGTATTGGGTGTTTCATGAATATAGACAGTGGACACACAACTGATATATTGTTGTATGCTGCTATAAATACTTAATTAAATAACTGAACACATACGAACACATACTATTGTACTTAACTAACACACAGTTGGCATTTATACACATATATTTCAGACCTCTTGTTGGTTATTACAACTAAATGCATGTAGTGGATATTTCCATAAATATAGATACACAATTGATATAGTGTTCATGTCATTTATTTTGTTTCAAGTGTTCAATGTTGTTGTAAGTATTTGAGTAAATGAATGAAACATACATGTTGTACTAATTGGCTAATTTATTAATTAATGCTTATTGCATACACTCTTGTACTTATGTTTTGGGAAATATTATACATGTGTTCTTGTTGTTTCCATCAAAGAAAATTTTACAAATCACACAACTCCTTCATTCACCTTTTGGAGTCCATTGGGCACTGATCTCCAACAACCTCAAAAGATAACATTTTGGTGTCTAGTGTCCTTACAAGATCGGAATAGGGCTCTCCCCTAGGAGGTTTTGACTTCCAAATTAGTTGGGGACAAGTGACTAAGGTGAAAGTGGTCACTTTTCCACATATGATTACCAGTGGGTAAGCCTGCCATTTCAACTGGTAACACCCCATGTCAAGAACAACGTGATTTGAGGAGAGTCCCATGGTGTCAAGATTAGACACAAAACACATGAGTACTCTGGTACATGGTTCTCTTCTATATGTGTAACTACATCACTAAATATGGCCTCCCAAACTCACTACGGCTTAGGCTTGCTTGACCTAGCTTACTTAAAAAAGGCCATGGATGCTTGTTATTAGGAGGCTTTGAAACTTGAAGCAGAACATCATGTTCGCTCTTGTCAAGTACAAGATAAGAAGTAGTACAATATTTTGCTGCAAGTTTCACTCTTGCAGGCTTCACACACCAATCTAAAGAATTGTTACACTTCCCACAATGCTGACAAGAATGAAGATCAAAACACTGATCTTTCATATGGTCAACTCAATCACAATATTGGAATCTGGAACTTTGAATATCTTCAAACAATCGGATTGTTTTGAAAAAAACACTAGTTTAGAATGTTGATTCATGTCATGTGCATCGTACTCTTTAGCTTTCAAATTCTATAGTTGATTGATGACGGTTTAGAATGTATCTTTGTTGATTGTGTTTGAGTCATCTACAACATTGCATACTAGAGTGTTCAACAACTTTAATGTTTCTTTAGTTTTAAACATTGTGAGGACTATGTAAAGCCTCCTTGTGCATGAAGGACCAAGTACAAATGGCTGAATCAGAATAAAGGCTTCTTGCAACTCTGCCCTTTACAAATAAGACTCGTCAGATTCAAAACTCAAAAGGTGAGGTGTGTGGTTCTCAGGGGAAAATGTGCCCACATACAATATGCAATTCATCTTTTTCTCCAATTCTGATATTGTACAACAACACACATGCAAGTACCAAACATACACTAAAACTTACAATCAAATAGCAGTTGCAAGTTACACTTATGACTATTGAATTGATGAAATTGCTATATTTGAGTTTTCATTTGAAAAACTGCTTTTGCAACTTCTTTTGGAGTAGTAGCAAAAGCTGCAAACTTGTTTAGATCCTTCTAGTGGGCATGTCAAACTAATCTCAAATATTCTATGTAATTTCAGCTGCAACGTACATAATGCTTGCAAATAGTGTTTGAGAGAAAAGCAGAAATAGGTGCAGGTCTTAAAGTATCTGTCTACTTTTGCAATGTATTATTTCCCTAGAATACAATAAAATCTCTATGAATCAATACAGTGCTCACAACTGGATAATGGAAAAAATGATCCAAATTTTCTAGAGTGTGTTGCAATACACAGCTATGTAGTCTTCAACAGGTGAAACTTAAAAAATTTGCACAGTAATATGTATTAAGTCTTCAACAGGTGAAACTTAAACTATTGCACAACAATGTATTAAATAACCCGACTTCAAAAAATAAAAGAATACCATAGCTCCATGTCCATTTTTGACAACCCTTGTTGCGTGAGTCACGACTCCTTCAAATGGTTCAAGCTCCTTCGAATCTCGTTGATAGGATCTAGTTGGAACGCAGTTCTGCTAAGATGATGGAGGTCACTAGCATCAACATCATTGCAGTTGTGTCCATGCAGTTATATCAAGAAATATTTCTCCTCTTGTATCATGTAGCTTCTTGTATCACACAGTCAGTTTCAAAGATTAAGAGAGGTCCCAAATATTCAATGGAGTTAGTAAAATACCTCAACACAGCCTTTCAAAGTCATCTACTAGTGTGGAGTGACCTTATACGTGTCACTTAGTAACTGGTTATTTGCACTCACAATACACAATAGTGGCGCCCTAGAAATTAGGGTTTTTCCCTTTGAAGAGAACTTGTAGCTCTTTGACTCTTCACTGTTAGCCAAAACCAAGTCAACTAAACTTGAGTTTACCGCTCAGTTAATATTAAAAATTAAATATTTTTCATGCCGACCTCTTTTTCTTTTTCTTTACTTGTCGGGTGAAACTTGTCTATCTCCCGACTAGACAAGTCTATCAATTTTGGTTGGACTTTTGACTCGACTCTTTTACTTCGAATTACTTGTAAGTTCTACCGACTTGTTTTACCTTGACCACTAGTCGGCTGATCACTTCAACCTCTAGGTCGGCTGACCTCTTCGACCTCTAAGTTGGCTTACCTCTTCAACCTCTAAATCTGTTGACTCAACTGACCTTGCCGATTCACTTTGGTCGAAATCTACTGAGTATGTTTCTTAGTCTAAAAGACTTAGAAAAATACAAATGCTTTTCACTTGTGAGTAAGATGAAGTAAAAATGGACACATTAACAAATCCAAAGAACTTATAAAAACATATACCCAAATATGTAGGAAGACTTGAGTCGACCAATGTGCCATAAAACCTGGAACTTTCATGGAGTGAGAAATTTATGGGTTCTTGATCTTTCACTCAACCGTAATTGTGAAAGACATTTACACAAGTAAATCTGAAAATAATGTGTGGCCAAATAAACATGCATTCAACCATAAACTATTTCATATATATAACTTATGCGAAAATAACAAAGGTATTACAAACTTGTCTGTCCAGACTTGTTGGCTCATTGACTAATCATTTTACAGAGCTTTGGCTCTTCAACTGAATCACCTACAAAGACGCTTGAGCTTCAACTTGTCTTTCTCACCCTGGGGTTCTCTCATGAGTTCTGTTGTCTAGTGACTAACTTAATTTACAATATTCTTCTTCTATTTATAGGCAACCTGAAAATTGCTTCTACATAAATTGACTGACTCTCCATTAAAGACTGTAATAACTATCTACCTAACAACTTAGCTTCAGAAATAAATTCAACTGGTTTACTTTGATGAATTGTGGACTCTTCCCTCTTGTCTGACTGACCGACAAGATCTTGATTGATACAGACTTTGAAAGAGTCGGCTGAGAGTCAGGTACGGATCTGTGAGTGATTAATATTTCCAACACTCCCCCTTAATTATGAGCAGATGGGGATTTTTAGAACAAAATTTACAAAATGTTTCAAAGCTTAGACATGCTCTGTTTATGACAGAGTTCACTGTCCAGAACTTGTCATTCCAAGATAACTACGTAGATACTGGAAAGTATCCTTTGCTAGTGGTTTTGTAAAGATTTCTGCAAGTTGATCTTCAGACCTGCAAAATTCCAAACAAATTTCTTTGTTGTTCACCAACTCTCTAATGAAATGAAACCTTATGTCAATGTGCTTGGTTCTCTTGTGGAACACATGATTCTTTGATAATTCTATGGCTGAATTGTTGTTTCAGAAGATGGTTGTCAGTTCTTGATGGTTCTGTGACAAGTCTTTCAACACTCTCCCCATCCATACAATTTGACATGCAGCACTTGTCGCTGCAACATACTCTGCTTCAATTGAAGACAAAGTTACTATGGAATGTTTTGTTTGAAGCCCATGAAACAACACCTGTACCAAAATGAAATGTGTACCCAAATGTGCTTTTCCTGTCATTTATGCTGCCTCCATTGTCACTGTCAGTGTAACCAATGAGTTTAAAATTTTCTGAGGTTGAATACATAATACCAAGGTCTTTTGTGCCACCTACATATCCCATAATTCTTTTGCCTGCTTGTCAATGTGATTTTTTTGGTGACTCCATGAACCTTGAGATCAGACTTACTCCATACATAATGTCTGGTTTTGTTGATGTCAAATACATAAGGCTACCAACAAGCCTTTTGAACAGCGTAGGATCAACAATGGATCTTTCATCATCCTTGCTCAATTTTAAACCTGTTATTACTGGTGTTGGGGTTGTCTTGCAATTAGACATGTTAAACCTTTTTAAAACTTCACTTGCATACTTTGTCTTGCTCATCCACTTTGGTGTACAATGTCGGTTCACTTTCACTTCTGTGAAATCCATTTTCAATGAGATAGCAATCAATTCGACTATACCAAGCTCTAGGAGCTTGTTTCAAACCATAAAGTGCCTTTTTTAGCATGTACACTTTATGCTCTTTTCCTGGAACTTCATACCGTTGTGGTTGTTCCACATATACTTCCTCTTCTATCTAGCCATTTAAGAATGCCGACTTGACATCCATTTGAGGAACATGCCATTTGTTTTGTGCAGCAATGGCCAAGACTGTTCTGACTAGATCCATTCATGCAACAGGTGCAAATGTTTCATTGAAGTCTATTCCGGGTTGTTGTGTGAACCCTCTTGCTACCATTCTTACCTTGTGCTTTTGCACATTCCCATCAGCATCTTGCTTTGTCTTATAAATCCATTTGACACTGATTACATCTTTGTCTTTTGGTACATCAACCAGTTCCCATGTCTGTGTTAGGATATTTAGACACTTAGGAGTTAGTTAAGATCAACTTGTGTAATATATCCGTTAGGTAAAAGTTTTTTTCTTTAGTATGCATTAGTATGCATTTGTAAATATTCTAATCCGATGGTCACGATATGTTCTAGACATAGAGTTCTGACGGTTCAACTTCTCTTAGATCATACCTACCATTGATCTGTGGCTTAACACTCGATTGGTCTATGATCTCTATTTAAAGAGCATAGAGGGTCCTTGGCTAGTTGATCGATTATGAGAAGCTCATGTAACTTTCTTTCTTTTGCATAATAAATTGCTTCAAGTAGCTATTTGGCTAGGGCCATGGATTGTTTCCCTCTCGATGGTTTTAACCACGTGACAAACATCGGTGTATTGATCCGTGATTCATTTGTGTGAAGTGTTTTCTCTAGGTGTTCGGTCTTTTGGGAGTACCCTGTGTACCCGAACATGGTATCGGAGCGTTTATGAAGAGCCTCTTTTGGTTTTGATCAAGATTTGGAACCGGTGTTACCGAAACTTTGAAAGGCTTTCTGGTTCTGGATTTTCTTTGCATTTGTGGCCTATGGGAGCTATTACATTGCGTCTAGAGTGTCGTTTTCATTGGGAATTAGTTCTCGTTTCATCGAAAAATATTTCCGTTTGTTCCAGAAACACCCATTTCGGAAAAATCTGAAAGTATAATATTACAGTGACGGATTTGTTTTATTTTTTTAAAATCTCTCATATTTTATCAGTTTTATTATTAGATCTTTACTGTTTTATTCTCAGATTGTTGCCTTCCCTGGCTGCGTATGCTCTTTGTCGTACACCTTGCACGATCGCGGCGAATCAGAAACAGTAAGGGAAAGTTTTTTTTCTTGTCTTCTCGGCTACGTATGCTCTTTGTCATGCACCTTGTGCAATCACGAAAAATCAGAAACAGCGAGAAAACTTGAAAATGTAGACTTTCCAGGTAAGCTAACCAAGATCTAACTCCATTGTGTGGAAAAAAAAATTTTGTTTTTGTTTTTCGTTTTTTTTGTGTTTTGCAGGGAAAAAAAGCAAGCACAGAGAACGAGAGAGAAGAGTAAAAAAAACAAAAAACCCCTTCCTCTTTCCATTCTTTTATGTACCTTCTAAACTTAGCTCATTTGGTCCAAAGTTGCTTTATTCCTTAATAGGTCTTGAGTTCAAGTCTTATTAAGCTATTTTTTAGTGCATGCAATTTCTATTTTCAAGTTAATTTATTGTAAAAGTGAATCTCACATAAATAAAATAAAATAAAAAGTGAGTCACTTAAGTTTTTTAATTTATTGCCGCACTATTTAAAAGTAACATTATTGTAAAAGTGAACATCACTTATTCTACAAAAGTGATTCACTTAAAAGCAAATTTATTGTAAAGTGATTGTCAAAGGTTGATCTTGGGAAGAGGGGGGTTCTTTTTTTTAGTTGGTCAAGTTAATATCTGCCACGTCACTATTGAGGACATCTTCAACAGTTTCTTTGATCAAGCATAACTTTATCATCCAGAATCAGTTTTTAATGCCATTTTTTTAAAACCGCATATTTTTTCAATTTCTTTGTATTCAGACAGTTAGTTTCTGTTCTTTTAGCCATTATTTTACAGTATGTCGCCCCTTGTGATATTATACTTACAAGTTCTAACTATTTCTCATGGAAATCTCGTATGGAGGATGCTTTGTGAAGTAGGGGACTTTTCAAGATAACCTCAGGGAAAGAAATAGAATCCACTGATGATGATACGAAAATTAAATGGGAAAATAGATGTGATGAAGCTCGTGGATTGATTGGGATGTCAATCTCTACTGATTTGTGATTCCATATATCTGGAATTGATCAACCTGATATAGCTTGGGAAAATTTGGAATCTGTTTTTGGTAAACATAATGAAATTCAGGGTCATCAACTTGAGAATGGGTTGATTTCCTTGAATCCATATGATTTTTCTTAATGTGTAGAATACAAGATTAAGAAAGAATACAAACAATGTATTTACCATATTCTTTCCAAACTTGGGCCTGCATATTCTATTTTTGTATCTACATTCTACTCCATGAAAGAATCGTTGACTGCAGCTAGCTATCAAGAGCCTAGTCTTGAATCATTTTGTGATTCCTTAATTAGAGAGCAAGATAAGCTCATTCATCTTGGAATAATTAACAATGCAGATACATCTGGGAAAGCCTTATTGTCCCAACAGAAAGAAAAGTCCAAGCCTCCCAAGAAACAAAATTTTCGCAATAATAAGCCAAACAACAAGGGTCCCAAACCCTCTTAGTCAGCTCCTTCTTTAAAAAATGACAAAGGATCCAAGCTAAAAGGAAAAGAGACTGAGCATCATTGCAATTTTTGTGGGAAAGATAATCATGATGAATCTAAGTGTTTCAACAAGATGGCAGCCTTGGAAGAATCATTGAAGAAGCACCACATCAGCCTATATTCGTCTTCAGAATCTAACTCTCATGGACATGCACTTTGCGCTTCTAGTTACTCTTATACTGCATCTTCTTCTTCTACTTCATATGAATGGCTCATTGATTCTGGAGCATCTTATCATATGGCTAAGGATCAAGCCATCTTTTCTACTATGAATGAATGTAACACTAAACAAATATTTGTTGGTGATGATAGATCTCTAAGTGTTGTAGGATCTGGAACAATTCTAGTAGAAAATGGTCATTTCAGTGATGTACTATGTGTTCCAAAAATTTCCTGCAATTTTTTATCAGTCTATCAAATTACTCATTCATGTGAAGGTAAAACTGTGGCGTTTACACCTCACCAAGTTGTAATCAAGAATTTTAAAAATCCTCAAAATGTTCTTGCTACTGGAACTGTTGATGATATTACTAGGTTGTACAAATTTAATAACTTTGGGTCATCACCTTTTCCTTCATTTTTTGTTGCTCATAGTGATAACTTGAGTAAACTTTGGCATGAGTGATTTGGTCACTTAAATTATCGCTCATTGCAACAACTATGTAAAGACAATATGGTGACTGGTCTTCTGATGGTATCTTGCAAGGATGGTGTTTGTTCCGGTTGTGTACTCAGAAAACATCATCAGGATAGTTTTGACAAGCGTGCCTCTTGGCACGCCTCGGTTCCCTTGGAGCTTGTGCATAGTGACTTGTGTGGTCCTCTTCCATCTGCTTCTTTTTATGGTTTCAAATATTTCTTAACTTTCATTGATGACTACTCCAAACGCACTTGGGTTTATTTCCTAAAACTTAAGAGCGAAGTATTTAACATGTTCTTGGCCTACAAGGCCCTTGTTGAAAAACAATCTGGTCAACGAATTATTAAGTTAAGATCTGATAATGGAGGATAATACGTTAACAACAAGTTCACTACTTTCTGCACTGAACAAGGAATCCAACAATAACACATTGTTCCATATACACCACAACAAAATGGTGTAGCTGAACGGAATAACCACGCTTTAAAAGAAAAGGCTAATTGTATGATCCAATCTAAGAGACTAAGTCTTCAATATTGGGCTGAGGCCATAAATTGTGCAAATTACATAGTTAATTGCACACCCACTAAATTTTTACAAGGTATAACACCAGAAGAAGCATGGAGTAAAATTAAACCAAATGTAAATCACTTTCATGTGTTTGTTTTTGAAGCATGGGCTCACATTTCGGATGAAAAACGGAAAGCATTGCAGCCTAAAAGTGAAAAGTGCATATTTGTTGGTTATTCAGAAGATGTAAAAGGTTATAGACTTCTCCATCCACATTCTCATGATATAATCATTAGAAGAGATGTTACATTTGATAAAAATCTCTTGGCCTACGAGCCTAACTTGGCGGGTGTGCCATCTTTGCAGGCCTGTGAGCCTGATTCGGCAATTGTGCCTTCTTCTTCTTCTTCCAACTTCCTTAGTAGGTTTCCAACTCTAGTTTCTAATGATGACAGTGAGGATGAAAATCCACCTCCGCCTGCTCATGTTCCTCAAATTGCACCAGCACCAATGCTTCCTTGATGGGTCCGTTCAACATGTGAAGCAGTTGGTGATCTTGCCGGTGATCCTAGAGATCAACGTCGAACACGTTCTCAGTTTCAGCGAGCCTCTTCTCTTTTGGCTCAAGTTTCCGAGAATCATGATCTAGAAAATTTTGCAAAATCTTCAGGAAATCTAGATTGGGATGCAGCTATGGATGAAGAATATTGTTCCTTAATGGCGAACGATACTTGGGATCTTGTTCCTCTTCCAAAAGGAAGAAAAATTTTCAGATGTAAATGGGTCTACATAACTAAGTATGCATCAGATAGAAGTGTTGAAAGACTTAAGGCAAGGTTAGTTGCCAAAGGTTTTTCCCAAGTTGAAGGGATTGACTACAATGAAACCTTTGCTCCTGTCGCAGAAATGAATTCCATCCGCCTTGTTCTTTCCCTTGCAGTCTTACATAACTGGGAAGTCCATCAAATGGATGCCAAGTATGCCTTTTTACATGGTGATTTACAGGAGGAAATTTACATGGAACAACCTTCTGGATATGTTCAGGATAACTCTAGCCTTATCTGTCTCCTTAAGAAATCCTTATATGGCCTTAAGCAAGCTCCTAGAGCTTGGTATGCCAAAATGGATAGCTTTCTCCTTGGCACCCCCTTTTCTAGATGTCATTCTGACCCCAATGTTTATACCAAGAAAGTAGGAAACCATCTCATCATACTTGTTCTTTATGTTGATGATCTTATCCTTACTGGTAGTGACCCTAAACTTATAACCCATGTGAAATCTAGTCTCAAGCAAAATTTTGAAATGTCAGACTCAGGACATTTGCATTATTTTCTTGGTCTCCAAGTCTTGCAAACCAAAGAAGGAATCTTTCTTTCCCAGGCTAAGTATGCTTGTGACCTTCTTCGTCACTTCCACGTGGAAGATTGTAAACCAACCCCTTCTCCCTTCCAGTCTGGATTCAAACTTTCTACCACTTGTACTTCCCCTGAAGTAGATGCCACCTTGTATCGTCAGCTTGTTGGTAGTCTTTTATACTTGACTCATTCTCGTCCTGACCTTTCCTTTGCTGTTGGTCGTGTTTCCCATTATATGCAAAATCCTCATGAAAGTCACTGAAAAGAAGCAAAAAGAATACTTAGATATATTCGAGGTACAATTCAGTTTGGGATTCATTACAGTACAGGGGGGAAACCTTTGTTGGTTGTTTTCATTGATTCGGATTGGGCCGACGATCCTGATGATCGAAAGTCTACTGCAGGTTATGTTTTCAGTCTGGGATCTGGACTCGTCACTTGGGCTTGTAAGAAACAACAAGCTCTTGCTCTTTCTTCAGCAGAAGTAGAATATCGAGCCGCCATTAATTCCAGTCAAGAATCTTTATGGCTTCGACAGATCCTTTCAGAGTTTGGATTCGAGCAACAGTAGCCTACTCCACTTTGGTGCGACAACCAAAGTTCCATCAAGCTTGCCAAAGATCCAATTCTACATCAGCGCAGCAAACACATTGAGCTACACATGCACTTCATCAGAAATCGTGTTCATGATAGTGTTATTGAAGTGCTCTATTGCCCTACAGATGATCAAGTTGCAGACATCTTCACCAAGTCTCTTACAGAAGCGAAGTTTTCTAAACTTCGGTCTATGTTAGGAGTTCAGGAATGTGTCCTTAAGGGGGGATAGGCTCTAATGCATCCTTCCTTCTCCTAATAGTGTCACTTTTGTAAATCCTTCAATCCTATCCAAAGTTGTTCTTAAGGGGGGATGTTAGGATATTTAGACACTTAGGAGTTAGTTAAGATCAACTTGTGTAATATATCCATTAGGTAAAAGTGTGTTTCGTTAGTATGCATTTGTAAATATTCTAATCCGACGGTCACGATATGTTCTAGACATAGAGTGATCCAACGGTTCAACTTCTCTTAGATCATACCTAACATTGATCTGTGGCTTAACACCCGATTGGTCTATGATCTCTATTTAAAGAGCATAGAGGGTCGTTGGCTAGTTGATCGATTATGAGAAGCTCATGTAACTTTCTTTCTTTTGCATAATAAATTGCTCCAAGTAGTTATTTGGCTGGGGCCATGGAATATTTCCCTCTCGAGGGTTTTAATCATGTGACAAACATCGGTATATTGATCTATGATTCATTTGTGTGAAGTGGTTGCTCTAGGTGTTCAGACTTTTGGGAGTAACCTGTGTACCCGAACAGTCTGGTTCTTCTCAATGCATTCTATTTCTTCATCTATGGCTTGTGCCCATACTTATTCTTCAACAGCTTCTTCAAATGTTAGTGGATCATATATAGGATAAAATAATGCAAAGAGAGAATGAATTTGGTGTACCAGATTCATATATCTCTCGCAGACTTCTTGTCTTCAACGGTTCTATCGATGTCGATCTCGATGAAATGCTTGATGGAGTCTGTTGTCCTCTTGGTGTACTTGTCGGTGTAGCTTGAGATGCTACTTGTGTCGATGGTCCTTGTGTTGAACCATGTCGTGGTGTCATGGGAGTCGACGGTACTATGACCAGTTGGCTTACATGTGGTGTTTGAACCACTTCCACTTCCATATCATCATTATCGACATTTGATACAATCTTGACATTTATGTCGACGATTCCATCCCATGATTCATTCTCGACAAATTGAACATCTCGATTGATTATCACTTTCCTTGCGATAAGATCATACAACTTGTATGCTTTTGTGTCTTCAGAATAACCGACAAAAATACATTTCTGTCCCTTCTTGTCAAGCTTCCTTCTCAGCTCATCTGGAACATGAGCATATGCAACACAACCAAAAATTTTAAATGAGAAACAATATGATTCATACCTGTCCATGTTTCTTGGGGAATTTTGTTCTTCACACTCTTTTTCGGACACCGGTTCATAATGTATACGGAAGTTGTGACTGCTTCACCCCAATACTCATTTGGCAAATGCTTGGCTGCCAACATGCTGCGTGCCATCTCCATGATGCTTATGTTCTTTCTTTTGGCAATACCATTCTGCTGAGGTGTATATCGTGCAGTGAATTATTTTTGTATTGCATGGGTCTTGCAAAAATTTAGAAATTCATTTGAAACATATTCACCTCCTCTATCGGTCCTTAAGATCTTGATGCGGTGTCCACTTTAGTTCTCCACGAGTGCCTTGAACTGCTGAAAATAACCAAATGCATCAAATTTATGTTTCAAAAAATATACCCATGTTTTTTTTAAGTAGTCATCAATAAAAGTTAGAAAATACTTGTAGCTAGCAATGGATGATGTCTATATTGGACCACAAATATCAGAGTGCACAATTTCAAGTGGTGTGCATGCTCTATAAGACTTTTCGACTGGAAAAGTCTCTCTGTGTTGCTTTCCAAAAATGCAGCATTCACAAACCCTTTCTGGTCTGTCGATTAATGGTAATCCTTTTACCATATTTTTTGTGTGCAGTAGATTCAACCCACCAAAATTCAGATCTCCAAATCTGAAATTCCACAACTAGGATTCATCCTGAACTTATGTCTGAAATGCAGCTTGCAAATTAGCGCTGCCATTTTCTTTCTTGTCGAGGAGCTCAACTGTTTCTTTACTTTTTTCCTTGAATGCAGCTCATGTGTTTGTCTTCCCTTTCATGTCGGGAACTATCCTTAATGAAAACAAGCGATTGCTTGTCATTGGCACTTTTACTATCAGATGGTCACTTGGATGCTTGTCTTTGATCACATAGTGATCATCTTCCATGTAGACTCTGTATCCTTTTTGTATCAGTGGTCCAATGCTTAACAAATTATGTTTCAAAGCTTCGACATGATAGACAGTAACTTGGACATTGTTTCCAAGTGTAACATCAGTTTTAACTGAATTGTCTAGACTAGAAAACAAGTTTAAATTACCAGTCATATGATTGTTGCATCATGAATCTAAGTACCATATGTCATGTGGAATTTCTTGAATAGCATTGCATTCGAGTGGAGATGTCGATGCCATTAACATTGCACTTGTCAAAGTGTTGGTGTTGGTCGACTGATTTGGGCTTTTCCTTCCTTGTTCATATTGTTTCTTCTTGCATTCATATGCATAGTGACCAAACTTCTTACAGTAATGACATAGGATTTTTTATTTATCAAACCTCTGGCCACTTGGCTGACTTGGGTTTTGATTATCTCCTCTACCACTGACATTTGCAGGGCTTCTACTTCGTCCTCCTCTTGAAGAACTTCTTCCTCTGCCTCGGAAGTTATTTATCCCCCTGCCTCTACCACGGCTTATGGATGATTGTGCTGCAAATGCACCTTCCAATGATGTTTGTGTTCTGTTGAGTCCGTGTTCATGATTGATGAGTGAAGCTTGCAACTCATCAATGGTAAATGTCGACATGTCTGTGTGTTCTTCTAAGGTCACAACCAATTTTTTAAATCTTGGGGGAAGACTTTTGAGAATTTTTTCAACCACCCTTTGGTCTTATATGGATTCTCCATAAGATTTTAGTTGGTTTATCAAACCAACAACTATGGTGTAGAATGTGTCTACATTCTTTGAATCTTTCATGGATAGAGATTCAAAATCTCTTCTTAGAATCTGCAGCTTGGATGTCCTTCCCTTATCCAAACCTTGATAGGCAGTCTCCAATGTATCACATGCTTGATTAGCATTAGTTTTTGCTCCTACTCTTGGGAGTATGCTCTCATACATAGCTTGATGTATGTAAAACAGAGCTTTTCCATCTTTCTTCCTTTGTTCTCTCAATACATCTTTCTCAGCCTGTGTCAGATTGTTATATGCTTTCATGTCTACTGGTTCTGCATAGCCATGCTGGACTATCTCCCAGACATCTTGACCTCTGGCTAAAGCCTTCATTGTTAAAGACCAATATTAATAATTCTTTCCTGTAAAAATTGGAGTTTGCAATGAACCAGAAGTGGAAGCCACTTTTAATTTTTAATTAACTTTTCTTACAAAATTAATTTTCCACCTTTTAAGACAAGATTTCTTTCCTAAACCTTGCTCTGATACCAGTTAGCCAAAACCAAGCCGACTAAACTTGAGTTTACCGCTCAGTTAATATTAAAAATTAAATGTTTTTCACATCGACCTCTTTTTCTTTTTCTTTACTTGTCGGGTGAAATTTGTCTATCTCCCGACTAGACAAGTCTATCAATTTTGGTCGCACTTTCGACTCGACTCTTTTATTTTGACTTACTTGTCGGTTCTACCTACTTGTTTTACCTCGACCACACGTCGGCTGATCAGTTCGACCTCTAAGTCGGCTGACCTCTTCGACTTCTAAGTCGGCTTACCTCTTCGACCTCTAAGTTGGCTGAGTGAACCGACCTTGTCGGTTCACTTTGGTCGAAATCTACAGAGTATGTTTCTTAGTCTAAAAGGCTTAAGAAATTACAAATGCTTTTCACCTGTGAGTAAGATGAAGTAAAAATGGACACATTAACAAATCCAAAGAACTTATAAAGACATATACCCAAATATGTAGGAAGACTTGAGTCGACCAATGTGCCGTAAAACCTGGAACTTTCACGGAGTGGGAAATTTATGGGTTCTTAATCTTTCAATCAACCCTAATTGTGAAATACATTTACACAAGTAAATCTGGAAATAATGTGCAGCCAAATAAACATGCATTCAACATGCATTCAACCATAAACTATTTCATATATAACTTATGCAGAAATAACAAAGGTATTACAAACTTGTCTGTCCAGACTTGTCGGCTCACCGACTGATATTTTTACAGAGCTTCTGCTCTTCGACTGAATCACCTACATAGAAGCTTTAGCTTCAACTTCTCTTTCTCACCTTGGGGTTCTCTCGTGAGTTCTGTTGTCTAGTGACTAACTTAATTTACAATCTTCTTCTTCTATTTATAGGCAACCTGAAAATTGCTTCTACATGAATCGATTGACTCTCCATTAAAGACTATAATAACTATCTACTTAACAACTTAGCTTCAGAAATAAATTCGACTGGTCTACTTTGTCGAATCGTGGACTCTTCCCTCTTGTCACACTGACTGACAAGATCTTGACTAATACAGACTCTGATAGAGTCGATTGAGAGTCAAGTACAAATCTGCGAGTGATTAATATTTCCAACATTCACGAATCACCACTACCAGCATTTCATAATTTAACCATATGAGTCGCAGCCTTCATGGTGAAAAAGAGAGAGCCAAATCTTCAAACGATAATAAAGCCAATGAGATCAGTCTGCACAATAGCACAACATAGAGATGAACTCCAGCCATTGATGCAAGTACCATCTGGGGAACCCTAAACCATTAAAAGAGAAATGGATCCATGATGGTAGAGTACGTAGTTTTAGTGTTCACCAAAGAGATAATTAATCCATAAAGAGAGAGAGGTCCTTCAATCCTTACACACAGCTCCACGCAGAGATAGTCACAAGTATTCAAGTCTAGACTGCAACCTCACAAGTATTCAAGTCATGCAGCAGTATATTGCAGCCTCAGCCAAGATGCTTGTAGAATCATTCATCCACACAAAAAATTTTAAAATTTTAATGTAGCCATCGCTCTTCCTTCAATAGATTTATACCAACTCCCAGCATCAAACAGAATAGGAGGCACACATTCTAAAAGAATGCACAGAATCTCCAGCAATAATATTTGTTGACAAAATCAGCGTCTTGGTTGACCAAAGAACAAATATGAAATAGGTCGCACTTCAGTTGTTGTGGCTTGGAAAAGGAAAACTCCAAACATATGTCGATCTCCATGGAACCCTTTTAACTCCACACTAAGTGAAATGTGCAAAATCTCACCATAAAATCTTCCAAACTATTCCAAAGCTGCCCAAACCTTGTCAGATTTTACAGTATATCTTTATACCAAAGGTGAATCCTAAGACCAAAACGAGAACATGCAAGGTGAAATGCCACTTAATAATGTAGATTTCAATATCTTCTCATGACGCAATAAGGAGCTTTTCCAAACTACAACGGAGTAGCAGAGAGTTTGCAGCACTCCACAATAGTAATACACTCCACGAGAGTTGTCTTCAATGTATAACTTGTTAACAAAGCTCGGTCACAAAAAAATTCACTTCCAGAGACATGACAGAGAACTATTCATAAATATAAACTTGAAAATTTACAGATATTTCACATTTTACAGAACTTCAGCTCTCGACATCTTTAAACACACAGAAGTTTGAACTTCGACACTATTCTTTCAAAATTCACTCAGAATTATCTCATAGCTTTCTCTTACCTGTGCTATAGATTTACAAACTTCTTCTTCTATTTATAGGAAAACTAAAATTTGTTTCTCTGTGAATCCACTGACTTAAAATCATTGAAGTCTGCAATAACTATCCACCTAGAAACGTAAGTTAAGAAATTTAATTCAACTGGATTTCATTACATAATCGTGAAAATCTTCAATCTTGTCAGATCGTCCGACAGAAACTGAACTGATACGGGCTATGATAGAGTCAGTTGAGATTTGATACGGATCTGTCATTAATTAATATGTCCAACACTCCCCCTTAATTATGAGAAGATAGGGATCTTAAAACAACATTTTACAAAATGATTCAAAACTTAGACTTGATCCATGCATGACAGAGTTCATTGACAGAACTTGTCATTCCAAGATAACTACGTAGATACTGAAATGTATTCCTAGCCAATAGTTTTGTAAAGATTTCTGCAAGCTGATCTTCAGACCTGCAAAATTCTAAACAAATTTCTTTGTTGTTCACCAACTCTCTTATGAAATGAAACCTTTTTTCGATGTGCTTTGTTCTCTTGTGGAACACATGGTTCTTTGAAAATGTTATGGCTGAATTGTTGTCGTAGAAGATGGTTGTTGGTTCTTGTTGGTTCTGCGGTAGGTATTTTAACATTTTCCGCATCCAGACAGCTTGACAAGTAGCACTTGTAGTTGCAACATACTCTGCTTCTGCTGGAGACAGAGTTACTATGGGTTGTTTCTTTGAAGCCCATGACATAACACCTGTACCAAAATGAAATGTGTACCCAGATGTGCTCTTCCTGTCATTTGTGTTTCCTCCATTGTCACTGTCAATGTATCCAATGAGTTTAAATTTTTTTGAGGTTGAATACATATTGCCAAGGTCCTTTGTGCCACTTACATACCTCAAGATTCTTTTACCTGCTTTCCAATGAGAGTCTTTTGGTGAATCCATGAATCTTGAGATCATACTTACTCCTTACATGATGTCTGGTCTTGTCGCTTTTAAATGCATAAGGCTTCCAACCATCCTTTTAAACAGTGTAGGATCTACAGTTGATCCATCATCATCCTTGATCAATTTTAAACCTGTTATTACTGGTGTTGGGGTTGTCTTACAACTAGACATGTTAAGTATTTTTAAAACTGCACTTGCATATTTATACTGTGATATAAATATACCACTTTCATACTGCTGGAGTTCAATGCCTAGGAAACATTTCATAAGCCCCAAATTAGTCATTTCAAATTCACTTTCCACGACTGCTTTAAAATAATTTATGCCAAAGTCACCAGTAAATATTAAATCATTTACATACAAGAAGAAAATTAACATCTTACCTTGCTCATTCACTTTGGTGTACAATGTCGGTTCACTTTTACTTCTGGGAAATCCATTTTTGGTGAGATAGGAATCAATTCGACTGTACCAAGCTCTAGGAGCTTGCTTCAAACCATAGAGTGCCTTTTTCAGCCTATACACTTTATGCTCTTGACCTGAAACTTCATAGCCTTGTGGTTGTTCCACATATACTTCCTTTTCCATATAGCCATTCAAAAATGATGACTTAACATCCATTTGATAAACATGCCATTTGTTTTGTTCAACAATGGCCAAGATTGTTCTGACTATATCCATGCGTGCAACAGGGGCAAAAGTTTCATTGAAGTCTATGTTGGGATGCTGCATGAACCCTCTTGCGCCCATTCTTGTTTTGTGCTTCTGCACATTCCCATCAGCATCTTGATTCTTCTTGTAAACGCATTTGACGTTGATTACATCTTTATCTTTTGGTACATCTACTAGCTCCCATGTTTGATTCTTCTCAATGCATTCTATTTCTTCATCCATGGCTTGTGCCCATACTTCTTCTTCGACAACTTCCTCAAATGTTAGTGGATCATATATAGGAGAAAATAATGCAAAGAGAGAGAATGAATTTGGTGTACCAGCTTCATATATTTCACGCAGACTTCTTGTCTTCACTGGTTCCGTCGATGTCGACCTCGATGAAATGCTTGATGGAGTCTGTTGTCCTCTTGGTGTGCTTGTTGGTGTAGATTGAGCTGCAACTTGTGTTCATGTTCCTTGTGTTGAACCATGTCGTGATGTCATGGGAGTCAACGATGCTGCGACCTATTGATTTACATGTGGTGTTTGAACCGCTTCCTCTGCCATGTCATCATGGTTGACATTCGACACAATCTTAACATTTATGTCAACAGTTCCATCCCATGATTCATTCTCGACAAATTGAAGATCTTGACTGGTGATCACTTTCCTTGCGACATGATCATACAACTTGTATGCTTTTGTGTCTTCAGAATAGTCAACAAAAATACATTTATGTCCCTTCTTGTCTAACTTTCTTAGCTCATCTGGAACATGAGCATATGCAACACAACCAAAAAAATTTAAATGAGAAACACAATGATTCATACATGTCCATGCTTCTTGAGGAACTTTGTTCTTCACACTCTTTGTCAGACACCGGTTCATGATATATACAGTAGTTGCGACTGCTTCAGCCCAATATTCATTTGACAAGTGTTTGGTTGCCATAATGTTGTGCACCATCTCCATAATGGTGCTATTCTTTCTTTTGACAACATCGTTTTGTTGAGGTGTATACCATGCAGTGAATTGCTTTTGTATGCCATGGGTCTTGCAAAAATATAGGAATTCATTCGAAACATATTCACCTCCTCTGTCGGTCCTTAAGATTTTGATGCGATGTTCACTCTAGTTCTCCATGAGTGCCTTGAACTGCTGAAAATAACTAAATGCATCAGATTTATGTTTTAGAAAATATACCAATGTTTTTCTTAAGTAGTCATCAATAAAAGTAAGAAAATAATTGCTGCCACCAATGGATGATGCATTAGGGGAATTTTGAGGTAAAAAATGGACCTCCAAACAAAAAATGTACTATTAAAACCAACTTTTTAAGAACCAATCACAATCTAGAGAATGACAACATCTATAATAGTTGAGTTGGCATTACTTGAGTTAAGGTTGCTTATTTGTCATATTCTAAAAGGTTGATCAAAATCTATGGTTAACCATGGTAGTCTACAAGTACTTTTACACCTAGAGTAAAGTAATAGTGTATTTTCACACTTTTTCAATAAAATATATTATTACTCTTAAACCTAGAGTGAGGTACTAATGTCTTTTCACACTTTTTCAATAAAATATATTATTGTCCCTTCATATATTTGGAAAAAGACAATATGTCTTTTTACTTAATATGCATATCTTTACAAAATTTTCAATATATGTTATATTTATCTATTTTTTCTTAATATTAAAAAAAAAATTATTTACACATTTTACTTATACATATATGATATATTCATCTATTTTTCTTAATCTCAAAAATATTATATAATTATATATTTTTAATTGTACTTTATTTCATTTTGTTATTTTTAAAAAGTATTATTAACTTTTCTAATACTTTTAAAATATTTTATTATTAGATTTGTATAAAAAAGTTTACAATAAAAAGCATTACAAAATAATATATTCATAAAAACCTAATTTAAAAACTAACTTTTAAAAAACTAAATTCTAAACCAAACATCATATAATGTAATATTTTATCAAATTATAGTACAGTTAATTCAAAACTACAAAACATTAAATTATACAAAATATTAAAATCAATGTTTAAAATATAAATATTAACTTATATAATTACATTAAAAATACAAAATTATATTACAATTAATTAATTAAAAGCTAATAAAAACTTAGATTCTAAAGTATTAAAATCAAATTTTAAAGATTAGATTTAAGTATAGAATATATGTGCTAACCTATATTAAAATCAAAATTTAAATTTTTTAATTTAGAATGTATAATAAATATATTAATAAGAGGCATGGATGTAGCGTTATGTTAAGGCATACAGGATGTTAAGCAATTTAGTGGTTCGAGTCTCTACGAAATGTGCACGAAAGTTGAGCCCATAGTTGGTCGTTCCTAGGGGTTATACTAGAGCCGTCGGAATCGACTCTGTATCACGTGAGTACGAAACTGATATCGTTGTTGATCCCCCCCACACACAAATTAAATTTACATTATAAAATGAATATGTTAAAATATTTCTATATATTTTAAAATGTAGAAAAAAATTAAAAAAATAATAATAGGTGATTAATTTATTAATATAGAAAAAAAAAACATAAATTAGTTTAATGATTGTTTGTACAAATCATAAACATCATATTTTATGATAATTTAACTAAAGTAATTCCATTATAAAAAAACATAAATTGGTTTAATAAGAAAATAAACAATTTAAATTAAAAATGCATATATATTTATTATTTTAAATTTTAATTTTCGAATAATGGGTTCAGTATATTAGATGTATGGTTTTATTAAGAACCTAAAAAAGATAAGTTATAATAAAAAATTAAAAAGAGACATGTCATCTTAAATTTTAATTTTCAAACACTAAATTAATTATATCATAAAAATACATAAATTGTATAAAGAAACAAAAAATCATAAGTTATAATAAAAAAGNAGTACTATACATTTTTTGGAAATTAAAACTAGTTTTTAGTCACTTCAATATAACATTTTTTATTATTTTTGTTTCTAGTATGTAACTCAACCATGGTTATCTAAATTGTACTTTTAATGTAGTGGAAAGGTGAGTTGTCCAGTATACATTCCCTATAAAATGCCTAGTTCATAATATTTTAATATATCCCTTATGAGGCCCATTGTTTACCTCGAAATTCCCCTAATGTATGCATTGGACCACAAATATCATAATGCACAATCTCAAGTGGTGTGCCTGCTCTATATGACTCTCCAACTGGAAAAGTCTCTCTATATTGTTTGCAAAAAATGCATCCTTCAAAAACTCTTTCTGGCTTGTCAATCAATGGTAATCCTTTCACCATATTTTTTGTGTGCAATGGCTTCATCCCACCAAAATTCAAATGTCCAAATCTGAAATGCCACATCCAGGACTCATCCCGAACTTCTGTTTGGAATGCAACCTGAAAATCAGCGTTGGCATTTTCTTTATTGTCGGAGTGTCTTGTATACTTCCTTGCTTTCTATCTTGAATGCATCTCTTGTATTTGTCTTTCCTTTCATGTCTGGAATTATCCTCAAGGGAAACAAGTGATTTCTTTCCATTGGCACTTTTGCTATCATCTAGTTGCTTGGACACTTGTCTTTAATCACACAGTGATTATCTTCTATATAAACTTTGTAGCCTTTTTGTATCAGTTTTCCAATGCTCAATAAATTGTGTTTCAGACCTTTGAAATGATAGACATCAGGAATAAACTTACTCTCCCCCTATTTGGTTAGAATACCAGCAGTACCTTTTTCCCAAAACAGTGACTTGGACATTATTTCCAAGTGTAACATCAATTTGAACTGAATTATCTAGACTGGAAAACAAATTTAAATTGCCAGCCATATGATTTTTGTAGCCTCAATCGAAGTACCATATATCGTGTGGACTTTCTTAGGCAGTATCGTATTCAATTGGAGATGCATATGCCATTAACATTGCGCTCGACGGAGCGCTACTGTTGGTCGACTAATTTGGGCTTTGCCTTCCTTGGTCATATTGTTTATTCATGCATTCATATGCATAATGACCAAATTTCTTACAATAATGACATTGAAATTTTTATTTATCAAACCTGTGACCACTAGGCTGACTTGGGTTCTGGATTTGTCCTCTACCAACGACATTCGTAGGACTGTTGTTGCGTTCTCCTCTGGAAGAAATTCTTCCTCTGCCTCTAGAGTTATTTCTCCCCCTGCCTCTAATTCTATTGAATGTTAATTTATACATGAGAACTGACCCTTGGGTTTCAAATTCCAAGAGGTCTCTTGGACTCCCGGGTGACTCTTGGTCTTTCTTGCACAATAATATCCCCTACACCAAGGATTAGGCTCCAACATTATTGAGTGGTATGCCTCCCTTCACATGGTCAAGGTGACAGGATTTTTAATTACCTTAAATAAAGGCTATACATTAAATTAAATTGTCAACTAGGAGTTTCGTTTTAACTTGCCAATTATCGCTAATTGTATATGTAGGTTGCAATACCCTCTACCACTATTTTATCTAATATCCAGGTTGCAATGCAAGCTTGATAGATTCAAAAGGGTTACTTTTAAGCACTCCATTCATTTGTGAGAAACCACACTTCCCTAGTGTTTGTCATTCCAACAAATGTCACAGAGGCTCCTAAAACCCCTTGTTCTCCAAATGTGAATCGATTCTATCCAAAAATAAAACTTCACTTTAACCAATCCCATCACTAACTCAGTACATTTCCACCCATGAGGGAGACGATTGATCTATGCATTACATTCGTAATTAATTTAAACAGAAGTATGTATGTAGAACTGTTGCATTTTTCCAATGTTGTGCTAAGTAAATGTCTTATTTTTTATCATTTTTTTTTATCACCATGTATTGACATAAATTATCATTTAGTCATTTATCAATATTTATTATGATAAGTGATCTATTACCTCTTACCTCTTGCATGCATTATTCTTGATTATATGCTCATTTTGAGTTTGGTTAATTGTTGACCATGTGTTGACTTTTTACTTGGTCAATATGTCAAATTTCCAGAAAGATCCCAATACAGGTTATCAGTGTTCATACACTGGCCTTGGATTTCAATTGGACCCCTCCAAGCATTAGGTGTAGAAGAAAAGGCTTGATTCAATACTTTTATAAAAACTTTACAGGAAATAATTAAGCTTGTTTTTAATTAAAAATTTAGATTTTGCTTCACAGAGATTACAGTATATTGGTTGCAGGCATATGAGTAGTGGATCCTAGTATTTTTTGGTCTCTCGATCCATCCATGCATTTAAGATCCATTGTGGGCAAACTGAATATTTATTATGGTTTCCAGCTAATCAATTGAAAATTAAAAGATGACCATGACTTGAGATGTATGACTTGGGACAAATGAATGGAAAAAGATAACTTGGGTTATTATGTTATGACCCCCTATATAATTTTGGACCACTTTTTCTAGAACTTTCATATGTTATCATGTCACATGTTTCATTTCCCCCATGGGGAGGACATTTTTATCCCTATGAGGGTGACTTTCTCTATCAGACACTTACATCTTGAGCTAGTTATTGAAAATGGGTTTCCGTTCCCTAGGGGTGAATTAATCCCCCTAGAATGTTATTTCATGTATTTTTCATGTGTATCTTACATTGTATATTGGGTTTAGGAGGTAATTCGTCCCCCTCCCCTAGGATTTGACTTTTCCAGTTTGATCCATGTGATATACTGAGATTAAATATCCACCATTGATTATCTCATTGTATATTTTAATCTCAACCGTCCATCAAAATTCGGTTATGGATTTGTCTCTTCTATTAGCTATAAAAAAGAGTGATCCCCTCATTTGTATGGGACTCTTGGCTCTTGGAGTTAAAAATAAATAAATAAATATTTTACTGGTACATTTCTCTTGTGATTAATGATGATGGATCGATTTATGTCTTATTGAGCCTCTTCTATCATTAGATTGAGTTTCTCTTCTTCCATAGATTTTTTTGTGGTGATTTCATGTCATAGGGAAAAGGAGGGTGATTTTGCACTAGGTGACTTGGGGCGACTTGGGAACCTAGAGTGACTCAGGGATTTAATTTGTGAATGAGATATTTTTTCTACTGCCATTTATCTTGTTATACATTCCTCTTGTGTCCTATGCATGCTATTCAATTTTCAAAAATACAAGTTTATTTTAGTTAGTGCGACTTTCCTCTCTAATAATTCTCTTGTTGATTTGCAAGTTGAATCTTACCATATATACAATAGTGTCCTATTTGGATGAGAATACAAGGTCTATTTGGGGGCATTAGGAAAGTAAGACAAACTCTATCCATTTCTGTGGATCAAGGTAAGTACCCAAATCAATTGTATTAAACCCTCTAGATCCATTTGTCATCAAATATTAAAATAAAATCTTATAAAAAAATATCGAGCACATGCTTGGATTTTTGGGCATTTGACGACTTGGGTATTTTTCTTAGCGTGTTTTGGATAAAATCCATGTCCAAGGCAACATCTTTTGGAGACTCCATTAACTTGAGAACCAAGGCACTAGCCTCTACCCTATTCATTTGTTGTAGGTGGTGGATACCCATATAAGGTTTCAAAATGAGACATTCTTGTCAATGTATGGTATGTATTATTGTACCACCATTCTACATGGTGTAGCCAATGTACCCATTGATTATGGTGGTTGTTAATGAAATTCATAAGATATCATTCAGGGCATTTATTTATGACTTTAGTTTGTCCAGCTGTCTATGGATGGTAAGAGGTATTATAGTTAATGAAGTCCCAACTTTGTGGAACAATTCTTTCCAAAATTTGTTGGTATATTTGTGGTCCCTGTCACTAATGATAACTTTGGGAAACCCATGGAGCTTAAATATATTATTTACACAACTATCTGTGACTTGGATGGCTTTTCCTTTTGATGAAATACTAATGAAGTGAGTGTATTTTGTTAATCAGTCAACGACTACGGATATGATATCCTTTCCTTCTGACATAGGAAGACCGGTTATAAAATCCATGGATATATCAGACCATTTTTGGGATGGGATATGAAGGGGTTGGAGAATCCCGGGAGGAGCCACTATTTCAAATTTTTACCTTTGATAAGTATCACATTCATCCACATATTTTTGGATATAAGTCTTCATTCCCTTCCAAAGTAAGGACTGAAAGATATTGTGGTATGTTTTAAAGAACCCAACAGGGTTGATTGTCGAATAATCATGGTTCTCTTTTAAGACTTGAGTTTTGAATTTTGACGAACTAGGTAAATATATCCTTTGTTTGTACCATAGTATGTCTTTCTCCCATGAATATTTGGAGTTTGTTTCCTTGTTTCTTTCAACTTATTCAATTAGCTTCCTTGTATACAGGTCTTTAACATACTGAGTTTGGACTTCTAAAATCCATTCAGGAACAACTAAGGAAATGGAACATAGTGAGGCATCATTGTCATGCTGATCCAGAAGGATCATCTCATAGTCTATCAAAATTAAAGTCTTCAAAATGTAAAATAAATCTTACAAGTTGAAAAATATCGTCAATATATTTTCTACGACGCTTGTTTCACGCAAAAATACCTTCATATGCAAGAGTTATAAAGGTTTGAAGTATCGGCAATTATGGTTAAAATGGGGGAAAATGGTTATTTTGGGCAAAATTTATCAATGAATTTTTTTATAAAAAATTGTGGAATCACATTTCATAAAAATTTGTGGAGTCTATGTGATTCAAACCCAAGACCTCCAAGGTTTCCCAAACCTTCACAAGCCCTCCTAGACAACACACCACATGTTGTTTCTTATCATGTATAGGTCGCAACTAGTAAATTTAAGTTTGACTTTAAATTTGATTTGAAAAGGGGGAAGGTCCAGGGCTTTAGCCCTTGACCCATATGCCAACACAAAACCATATTAAATCATAATCATAGTCCGAAACCATATATTACATTGCCAACTTATAATTCAAACCATGATTTATAACCATATGCCAAATATGCCATCGTTTAATATTTGCCACTAAAAATGAGATATAGGGAGACGTCTGCGGGTTTGAACCCACGAGATCCCCCCCCATTTCCAAGTGCTCTAACCAATGCACCAAATCATCCACATGTTAATGGATGTGGCAAAATAAACTTATAAGTTGGAGGCGGAATTGGGGCTCAGAAATGGGTGCGTGGCCTTCCATTTTGCACCCAAAAACCATCTTCAAACCACTGTAAAACCGTTGTTTTGGCATGGAATTCGAGACAGAGAGAAGATTTGAGACTAGCACAGAGCAAGCATGTTTATCAAGGTGTATTTGCACGCATTACAAAGTGGTTTTTCATGCTTCCCAAGGTAGTTTTTTGCACATATCCCAAGACAAATTTGGCACACTTCTCGAGGAAATTTTCTGCACATATCCCGAGGCATCTTTGGCACATATCTTGAGGAATGAAATTACAGTTCGTACATGTCGTACAAATGGGGCAGAGATAGTTCTCTATTTGTGTGCCATAGGAGGCCTCAGGCAAACTTGGTCGAGTTTATACTCATTTTTCTCGAAATTTCAAGAGGAATGCAGTGGTGCAGTCTGTTTCTAAGTATGACTGATAGAACTCAGAAGTGTTTCCAAAACACTCATTTTGTAATCTTGAATACTTAATAATATTGGCCTTCCCATTGGAAGAGGCCCAAAGACATAGCCCAAGAGGGGTGGACTCTGTTATCAGTTGTTGTCTTCATTTTATGGTTTGCATATTTCTTTTATTTGATTATTTGATTGATTTTAAGCATTAAAAATTCATCTTTTAAGCATGTTTATCAGTAATTAACATATAAATTTCACATGAAAATTAATGGTTAAAAAGATCTTGAAGATTTTCATATCAGGTTTCGTATCAGAGCTGTCTAACCATTGCATTGTGAGTTTATGTTAACAAGATCCATACTAAAGCGAATTGAAGGTGTACTTGAATCTTTTAATGCAGAGATTGGGCGTGCACATTGAAGAGATAAAATGGTAGAAGAAGACTATTGAGGATAATATGAGAGGCCTTTCGCAAGGCTTTATATCAGATGGCAGACAGAGTAGAAAATTTCTTTGTAGATTATCAAGAGAGATTGGAAAAGAAGAAAATGAAGAAGGATAAAGAAAAGTATAATGCTTGGGGAAAAGGAAAAGACCCTTCTGAACCTTCTTCTCCATCCTCTTCTTCTTCTTCCGAGATCTCCAGTGTTGCTTCTTCAAATCCAAAGAAACAACCTGAGAAGGATAAGTCTGATTTACATTAGAGGAAATTTCAACTCAAAATGGGCCTTTTAACTTTAACTAATTTCATCATGTGTTAGCTAATGAAATTGCTTTAAATTTGGAATACCGTATAGGTATTAAACACTTTTTTAATATAAATTTGGGGATAGGTATCATAAAAAAACTACTTTTTTTGTTTGTATTTTCGACATATCTCCCCGTATTTTTACTCAAATTTTGATCGAGAGAGCTCGTTGGATGCAGAATTAAAGTACCCACTTGGCATACTTTTGACGGACCCCGCTACCCCAAAAACAAGAAATACCTGAAAAAATGTGATGATGATGATCATCACATTTTTTTCAGGTATTTCTTGTTTTTGGGGTAGCGGGGTCCGTCAAAAGTATGCCGAGTGGGTACTCGTTGGATGCGGAATTTAATTCCGCATCCATCAATCTCTCCCGATCAAAATTTTAGTAAAAACACAGGGAGATATGTCAAAAATACAAACAAAATAGTTTTTTTCTTTTCTTCCTCCAAAATTAATAAATATTATTTTATTATTTTAACTATTGTTTTATTAATTTTTTTAGGAGGCCCATTTTGAGTTGAATTTCCTCTAATTTATTTAAAACTTGATATTAAGTTTGAATTTGCCCACATATAATGGTGAACTTAACACAGAAAAACTAGATGATTGGATCAGGAAGATTGAGGTGTATTGCAAGATTCAGAAGCTTGGAGATGATAAGGCAAAGATCCAGTTGGATACTTTTTGTCTTGGAGGCATTGCAATCATCTGGTGGGAGAGTAAGACATAGGAAGGTCTCCATACAAACATTAGAGGAATTTTGGAGTTTAAAATGGACCTTATAAGAAAATGAGCCAACAATAAATTCTTGTGATTTGGAATTCAAGAACCAATAGAATTTCAATAAAATGAGACAACCATAATGGTTGACTTGCCATATTTGTCATTAAAAAAACTACTTTTTTGTTCGTATTTTCAACATGTCTCCCTATGTTTTTACTCAAATTTCGAACGGGAGGGCTCGTTGGATGCGGAATTTAATTCCACATCCAACACATCATCATCACATTTTTTTGGGTATTTTTGTGGGGGGTAGTGGGGTCTACTAAAAGTATGTCATGTGGGTACTCATTGGATGCAAAATTAAATTACGCATTCAATGATCCCTCCCATTCGAAATTTGAGTAAAAACACAGGGAGATATCTTGAAAATATGAACAAAAAAAGTAGTTTTTTATTTCTTCCTCCAAAATTAATAAATATTATTTTATTATTTTCCTTAGGAGGCCCATTTTAGATCTCAAATTTCCTCTAATGAGGTAAAATTATTTCTTCCTAGTATGAATTTACTGCTAAGTTAAAAATCAAATTTTATCCATTAGGCTACATACAGCAAGCCATGATGGATTGGAAAAACTTAAGGCAAGGTAAAGGTCAGAATGTACAAGAGTACACTCAGGAATTCAGAAAGAGACCTTTGATTTTGGGCATACCGCTTTATACTCGGGAAACTCTTGGCAATTTTATTGGAGGATTACATAGTTATTTGTGTCATACAATACTTATGTTTAATCCTACTAACCTTGACGAGGTATGTGTGCAAGCTATGCACATTGAATCTAAAGGGAAGAGTGTTCATGATGTCGCTTGAGCTGAATTCAGCCAGTCAAAAGAAGGTAGGGAAAAAGGGGAAGGTAAGCATGAAACTATAATGATGAAAGGTGACGAGAGGCCTACATGCTCGCATTTTCAAAAGAAATGGCATGAAGAGGCAAAATGTTGGGTACTACATCCAGAACTGAAACCAAAGTGGCTTAAGGATTGGAAAGGAAAGAAAAAGGCCATGATTATCGTTGAGGGCCTTGGATCAAATTTTGAGGATGAAACGAAGATAACAATAATAGGTGTGAAAGGTAAAGTTATTTTTTGTAATGATTCTAACATTGGTTCTTCATGTGCTTCTAAAGATCATGTTAGTTCTAAGGATAAAAGGAATGAATTTTTTCATATAACAGGGATTACAAAACAAAATAAGATTAACACACTCATAGATAGTGGATCCTGGCCTAATATTATTTCAGAATAAGTTGTTAAACAGTTGGTATTAACAACAAAACCACACAAGAAACCTTATCCATTAGGTTGGGCATGCAAAGATAAAATATTACAAGTAACAAAACATTGTGATCTAAAATTTGCAATAACATCTAAGTTTGTAAATGAGGTTGAATTTGATGTGGTTCCACTAGATATATGTGGAATTTTGTTGGGTATTCCATACTTATATGATCGAAAAGAAATATTCTATAGAGAGCACAATCAGTATCACTTGTTCAAAGAAGAAATTGAGTACATAGTGCATTCACATACATTTAAAAATGAAAAATCATTGGGAATTACACAAAAATTAAAAGGGGCTGTTAATTGAGTAGGAACCCATTGGGATTCTTGAAATAGACCTGATATGTCAGAGATATCAGATGTCAGCCTTCATATCTAACTTGTGTCATTAGTGTGATAGAATCTCCATCATTGGTGTCATAGATGTCATAATTGTAAGGGGAATCTAGCCAAGTGTCCATGAAACTCCCCATTTGGCTCTTCCTTGCTCATGTAAGTTACACTTCATCTCAAATTCTACCTATGAAGTATATGGACAAGTATATTGACCTTATAATCGATCCAAAACATTAGGCTTTCCATATATTTGAGATTGCACGAGGTGGATGTTCTTTAACATAGGAATTCTAGCTAGTGTGGGTCCCACATCCTCCATATGTCATCATGATGACTTGCCACTTTGATTTTCCCTTGTATTTATTTATTTATCTCTTTTATTAAATATTTATGCTAGTATAATGTTCAAACATTATTTATTGTCCTCATTCCAAATCTCAAAACTTCCACCCCCAACCTAGGAAACTAGTGATTTTCCTCCTTGGAAATTATTTGACCTTTAGCATCAATTTGACAACTTTTCATGAATATGGCAAGTGTTATTTTTCCACTGTGACCCAATGCAAAATTTGGGTTCATTACATTGGCACTTATGTCTATGAAATGTAAGGAGAAAAAAATCCTAAGCATGAAAAGGAAGTGTCATTTCACTACAATGCACCTGTTATGGTTTATAGTGTTCCTATTGTAAAACATAAGCATGATATGGGGTACAATCTCTTTCATATGTTCAGTATTGATATTCATCTTATTACTGATCAGTAGTATATGGTTTGTTCCTACAATATTGAATGAATATTTTGTGGAAAAATGGATTAATGTACTTAACAATGTCGATGCAGTGTTGATTGCTGTTATGTTGAGTAAAATGTACAGGTTCCGAGAAGAATGTATAGGTGATACAGGACAAGTGAGAGGAACATGTAATCACTTGAATTATGATGATTCATGCTTTTGGTGGTCCAAAAGCTTCCTAGTGGGAATGTTTGATCTAGGAGAATCATCTCATATTCGATCAAAATTAAAGTCTTCAAAATGTAAAATAAATATTATAGGGTGAAATATCTCGTGAAGAGCTTTCCGACGACGTTTTTTTTGCGCAAAAAGATCTCCAGATGCAAAAGTTATAAAGGTTTCAAGTTTTAGCAATTATGGTTAAAATGGGAAAAAATGGTTATTTTGGGAAAATTTTATCAATGAAATGTTTTATAAAAAAATTGTGGATTCTATGGGATTTGAACACAAGACCTAAAAATCCACCCAAATCTTCACAAATCTGCATAGTTAAAACACCACGCATTGTTTCTTATCATCTATAGGTCACAACTAGTATTTAACTTCGAGTTTAAATTTAACCTTCACAAGGCCGCCTAGCCAACACACCACACATTGTTTCTTATCATGTATAGGTCGCAACTAGTATTTAACTTTGAGTTTAAATTTGGTTTGAAAAGGTGGGAGGTCAAGGGACCATATATTACTTTGCCAACTTATAATTCAAACCATTAGTTATAGCCATATACCAAACATGCCACCGTTTAATATTTGCCGCTAAAACCATATATTACATTGCCAACTTATAACTCAAACCATTAGTTTTTTTTTCCAGGAGAAAAATAACAGTTCCTTGATATTCACGTGAATCAAAGGTAACCTTTGAGCAGCAACAAAAAATACATATAAGCATACAACTCACACAACATATATCATGTACACAGTCAACTCTCAAAATAGGCTCCCAAAGGAGTTCAACAAGGAAGAGGCCTAAAGAGTAGGTTACAAGATGGAACATGAACATAGTCAAATCTCCAATACTAGAAGTAGATAAGTTCCTCCAAGGAGAAGACAATGAAGTATCTTCCAGTCTCCCTCCCGAATCAACTTAGCAATCAACATTCTATTCCAAACATACCAACAAGTCTAAGGAGACACTCGGCTGGGATGAGGATAACTCAAGAAAGGGATCACCATCACACAATCATCAACGATGATATCTCAAACAAAAAATACAGTCCCTAAAAGATATATAAATAGTCAAACTCAAAAGAGTTGAGCTGAGCCATGCCAAATGCATACTCTTGTTAGATTTTTAACATTAAGCTAGCATTTTATTAGGATCTTTTAACTGAGAGAATAACAAGCACAAAAATCAAACACAAGAGACAATGAACACAGTGTTTTTCCTTGGGGAAACCATAAATGGAGAAAACACTGCAACTTCCTCAAAGATAGAATCAACACCAAAAGTAAAACCCCAAAACAGTAAGATGATCTCCCGACAGAAGTAGCCTCTTTCTTCCTAGCCCCAGTGTCTTCTTCTTCCTCAACTATGTGCTACAACTAAGTGTGAGTGAGTGTGTCATAAATAAAGAGGCTCCCTCTCTATTTATACTAATTCTCGAATTGACAATAACCTACTAGGGTTGACTTCTCTAGGAGAGTCTAATAACCCTAGTGCCCCGGAACTGCGGGGACTTTAACCCTTGACCAATAGGAGGGTTACCCACAATGATTTGACATGACTTGTTTACATTATAGAAACTCTCGATAGGAACATCGGGGCATGACATGACTCAATTACATTACAGACACATCCCAGAATAAACATCGGGTTACAATACATAATAAATATAAGTGAATACATTCCGAAGTTACAATTACATCAACACTCCTTCTTAACTAGGAAGGTATTCTCTCAACACAATTTATCAACACAAGTCTTCTTCTCTGTATCATCTGGATCATCCTCAAGTCCTCGTCATCTTCAAGTCATCTTCATCTTCAATTCATCTTCATCTTCGGATCTGGATGATCACTCGATCTGGATCATCACTCAATCTAGATCATCACTGGATCTGGATCATCACTGGAACATCATCACTGGATCTGGATCATCACTCGATCTGGATCATCACTGGATCTGGATCATCACTCGATCTGGATCATCACTGGATCTGGATCATCACTCGATCTGGATCATCACTGCTGGATCATCATCACAGGTGTTATCTCATGATTTTTCTTGTCACAGGAAGTTCTAAAGAGCCAACCCTTTTTCATGCTGGGTGTAGGCCTAGCTTCTTTGTAGGTCTTCTTCAATGCTTATATCTAACCCTAAGTTAGAATGGTCATCCAACACTTACATTTGACCTTGACTCGTCAGAAAGGCATGCCCAGCACTCACATCTGACCATGAGAGGAACTTAATCCCCTCACCCTGTCAGAATGGCCCAGCCCTTACATCTGACCATGGAAGGAAATTCATCCTCTCACCATGTCAGAATGTCCCAACCCTTACATCTGACCTTGACTCATTAGAATGGCCCATCCCTTACATCTGACCTTGACTCGTCATAATGGTCCATCCCTTACATCTGACCTTGACTCGTCAGAATGGCCCAGCCCTTACATCTGACCTTGAATCGTTAGAATGGCCCAACACTCATATCTGATCATGTGAGAACACATCCCATAGTCACATCAGAATGGTCCTCAGTCTCAGACTGAGATTTCCTGGTAATTGACCAGGTGCCTCCATTCTCCCAGAGAATGGCATTAGCCCTTATATCTGATCAAGTGGGAACTAGTCCCTCAATCACATTAGAATGGCCATGCACTCACATCTAATCATGTAAGACTACATATCATAGTCATATCAAAAAGGCCCTCAGTCCTAGACCGAGTATTCCTAGTAACTGACTAGGCACCTCCATTCAAAGAATGGAAACAACCCTTTAATCTGATCATGTAGGAACAAATCCTACAGTCATATCAGAATGGCTCAGCACTCATATCTGACATGGAAGGAACTCTCACCATGATAGAATGGCTCAGCCCTTACATCTGATCATGGAAGGAACCAATCCTCTCACCATGACAGAATGGCTCACGGACTCATCACTTCCCCTTGGAAGGAACCTCAATCTGGAGAACACCAAGCTTCTCCCTGAAGTACTCAAACTTCACTCTGGCTAATGGCTTTGTCAACACATCAGCTATATCTTTGTCTGTCGCAACATACTGGAGCTTCACTGCTCCTCTCTACACCATATCCCTGATATAGTGATATTTGATCTCGATATGCTTCGACTTGTCATGGAACACCGGGTTCTCTGACAACTTCACACAACTCTGGTTTTCTCAATATATACAAGTAGCATCCAACTGGAGATCATATAAATCAGACAGTAGCTTCTTTAGCCATACTACCTCACAACTAGCTGAACAAGCTGCAACATACTCTGCTTCAACTGTACTTAGTGCCACACAGGATTTCTTCCTACTAAACCAAGAGATCACACCTGATCCCATACTAAAGCAACAACTTGAAGTGCTCTTCCTATCAATGGCACTTCCTGCCCAATCTGAATCAACATAACCCTCCAGGTTAATTTTCTGACTCGCCTCATACTTGAGCCCATAATCAACTGTACCCCTTAGGTACCTCAGAATATGCTTTGCAGCAATCAAGTGAACATGTCTCGGATCTGTCAGGAACTGGCTCAAGGTGTTCACAGCAAAGCAAATATCTGGTCTTGTGTTTTTCAAGTACATCAAGGACCCAATCATCTGATGATGCATTGTAGCATCAACCGCTTTTGATGAAGCATCACTCAATAGCTTCAGGTTCGATGCCATAGGTGTGATCATGGCCTTGTAGTCCATTGATCCGTCGGATCTCAACTTGTGTGCATTAAAAGTTTATAAAGAATGTGTTTATTAGTTTGCTTACTTCATAAAATAGCATTAATAGGAAGTAAGTGCTTAAAAACAGAAGTGAAATGCAAACTGTAATAAAACCGAGCTGAAACAGAAGAGAAACACAGCAAAAGAGAGTCACAAACAGAAGTTGATAATGGAGTTCACCCCCTCCACTGGGATACATCTCCGGGTCCCTCTCCAATGGGTATCGATCCAATTAATCTCTTTAAAATGGTACAAAAATGGTTTTGGAATCAATTTCAGCAACTGTAAACAGAATGTTGTACAAAGTCTTTAAGACCTCTCTTCTGGAAATTACAATTAGCCTTTGAAAGGCAAAGAAAGCTAAAATATAATAGAGAGTGTCGACTCCTACAACAACAGCATCTGGACACTTCACAGCAAAACTCTCCTCAGAGAAACGATGCTCTGTGCTCTCAACAAACTGAATCCCCCTTCTTCGGTGGCCGGAATCCCCTATTTAAGCGTTTAGGGGGGGCATAAGTAACGGATTCACCTCCCCCTTTCATCACGGCTGTTATCTTCTTTATTATCGTTACAACCATATGCTAAAACTGAACCATGCAATCCCGCCAAATCGCTGCCCAAGCGTTATGTTACCATGATGTTCCATAACCCCTAAACGTTGCAACCAACTCCATGCACATGTGTGGACTCACAACATGTTGTGCCAAATGCAAATCGCCAAACATTACATCGGATGCGTAACCAATCCACAACTGTTAAGTGAATGTTACCACACCTTGCAACTGGGCGTAACCGTTTGAAGTCACCACTAACTCCACAAATGTCACAGCATATCACTAACTTTACAAATGTCGCAGCAACCGATATATACAAGTCGCAACGAACGTGATATCTATGTCACAGCAACCGCGATATATATATGTCGCAGCAACCGTGACAGCGCGGGCTTTTCATGAACCATTCGATGTTCCACTCAACGGTGCACAAACTGCGCGGCCCATACATAGCTGTGCAGCTTATGCACAACTGCACGGCCCATGCGATAAGCTGCGCGACCCCATGCGATAAGCTGCGCGGCCCCATGCGATAACTGCGCACCATGGGATAACTGCGCGGGATGTTCACATCTTAACCACCAAGATTAGTCCTCGCACTATGTTTAGCATATGAGTTAAAAACATATTTTATGGTCTTTGAACCATAGATTAATACCCATTGTACCATATTGGATCAGTGTAATTTTTGAAGATGAATAATCCACCGGATCATTCCTCCCCACTGGAGAGCTTTTGGACCACCAAAATCTTGAATAATTCTACGAGTAAGTGAGGGTACATCTCCCTCACCTTTCCAATCTCCATCCATCTTGCTTTGCTAGGATGCATGCCTTTCAGCCCCACTCGAAGGTACTCAGCATTCCCCCTTCATGAAGTCCTTACATTTCTATCAAGAATAACATCATCCTGCAACTCTTTCATGTATTCAGGTGCCATATCATCAACTGAAGGAATCTGTATGGTAGTTTCCTCATCCATGATCATAGGAGGCTCATACAGTTTAAGATTCTCAACATTGATAACTGAATAAATTTGCATGTATGGAGGTAAATTCAAGCGAAAAGCATTAGTACCGATCTTTTCGAAGATCTCAAAAGGACCATACCTGATAGGCTTAAGATTTTGACGTTCACCTGTCATTCTATCTTTGGTGATATGTAACCAAACTCTGTCACCAACCTGAAATTGATGATCAACTCGATGCTTGTCATGCCTGGCTTTGTACTTTTCCTGGCTCTTCTCCAACTGTTCCTGAACTGCCTGCTACACTGCTTGGATTCTCTGAATGAACCTTAGATCTTTATCTGCATCATGATGTCCATCCACTACATCTCTGCCAAAAGAGAAGTCCATCGATGTTTTTGGCAGATAACCAAAACAAGTTTCAAAAGGAGATCTTTTCGTGGAAGAATGAACTGCATGGTTGTAAGCATGTTGTATATACTGCAACTGCTCATCCCAAAGTTTAGGATGTTTACTACAATATCCTCTAAGCTGCTGAACCACTATTCTGTTTACTACCTCTGTTTGCCCATCGGTCTGTGGATGAAAAGCTGTACTTTTCTTAAGTTTAGTATCCATAAGCTCCCATAAAGTTGACTATAATTCTCCCAAGAACCGGGAATCCCGATCAGATACAATAGACATGGGTAGCCCAAAATGTACCCAAACATTCTGAAAGAATAAATGAGTTGTTTGTTCAGCAGTGATATGTTTGTTACATGGCATTAAGATACACATTTTGTTGAATCTATCCACAACAACATATAGGTAAGCATGCCCTTTTCTAGACATAGGTAGTCCTCCTACAAAGTCCATAGAAATGCTTTCCCATGGACGAGAAGAAACTGGAAGAGGAGTGTACAAACCCAATTTCCTATTGCTAGGCTTACTTGTTGCACACATAACACAACCTCTTATGTATTTAGCTACAGTTTCTTGCATCTGAGGCCAATAACAGTGATTCTGTAATACAGACGGTGTTTTACTTACTCCAAAATGTCCTACAATCAATGAACTATGTGCTTCTCGAATCACATGCACTCTCTCTTTATCTGGAATACAAAGTTTACCAAGATGATACAAGAGTTGATTATGCACATAATAGTTCTCTTCCTGTTTACCATGTATTAGTGATGCATATACTTTCTTAAAATATTTATCTTCTGCATAATGTTCAATATAACTTTCATGTGTTAATGAACTGATTTGAAGAATGATTGAAGCATTTGTAGGAGGCCTTGATAACATGTCTGCTACCTTATTATGAATTCCCTTTATGTACTTAATTATGAGATGAAACTGTTGTAAGAATCCCATCCATCTTAAATGCCTACTTTGTTGTATTTTAGTTTGAGACTGTAAATATTGAAGTGGCTGATGATCAGTATGTATGACTGTTTCTTTTCCCATGATATAATGTTTCCACTTCTTCACACTCTGTACTAAAGCATACAACTCTTTGGCATAAGTCGGATAGTTACTTACCACAGTAGAGAATGTTTCTGAATGGTAACAGACTGGCTTCCTCCCTTGCATCAAAACGGCTCCCATGGCAAACCCGCTGGCATCGGTTTCGATCTCAAATGGCTGCTGCAAATCTGGCAACGTCAGAACTGGTGCTATGCTAATCCTTTCCTTCAAAGTGTCGAAGGCTCTCTGATGCTTGCCTCCCCACTGGAAAATTTCTTTAATGCTTGTCAACGCATGTAATGGAGTAGCAATGGAAGAAAACCCAGAAATGAATTTTCTCCAATACTGAACCGCACCCAGAAAAATTCTGATTTTAGTAACGGTGTTAGGCCGTGGCCAGTTTACAATGACAGCAACCTTGGCTGGGTCCACTCGCAGGTGGCCTCCACCAATAATATGGCCCAGATATACTAAAGAAGTTTTAGAAAACTCACATTTAGAAATTTTTACATAAATCTTCTCCTTCCTCAGTACATATAAAAATTTCTTCACATGTACAATGTGTTCCTCCCAGGTTTTGCTAAACACCAGGATATCATCCAGATATACAATTACAAAATCATCAATGAATGAACGAAATACATCATTCATGACCTGCATGAAAGTAGCAAGTGTGTTATAGAGCCCGAAGGGCATCACAAGCCATTCATAGAAACCCTGTTTTGTTTTAAATGTTGTTTTCCAAGCATCATTCTCAGCAATCCTGGTTTGATGACACCCACTACGCAGATCCAATTTTGTAAAATAAATTGCATGTTTCAACTGATCAAGCAAATCATCTATGCGAGGAAGAGGATACCTGTTTTTAATGGTGATTTTGTTAAGGGCCCTATAGTCGATGCACATCCTCCAAGACCCATCCTTCTTCGGAACCAAGACTATAGGAGAGCCACAAGGAGAAGTGCTTGGTCAGATGACCCCCTTCTCAATCAGCTCCTGAACCTGCTTCTTGATTTCCTCATTCTGCATTACAGACATCCGGTACATAGCTATGTTCGGGAGTGGCACATCCTGCTGCAAATGTATCTCATGATGAATCTCTCTCTTTGGTGGTAACCCTTTCAGATCTTGAAACAAATCATCATACTCAAAAATGATTTCAATCAGTTCAGATTTATGCTTAGGGTCACATCCTTCAAAATATTTAGAGATCTCATCATTTTTCACCTTAACCATCATTAACACAAAATTCTTACTAGCATTTACCAGCGTCTTCATTTGTCCTGCAGAAACTATTGCTAGATTGGTTTTTGTCTTATGTGCTCATACAATATACTCTACACCATATTTGAAAAGATGATACTTATTCTGCTCTCTATAAAATACTGCTTTTCGGTCATACAAATATGGACTCACAAGTACAATTCCACAAATGTCAAGTGGTACTACATCTAGTTCTACCTCATCCATGAAATTTCCAGTAATGGCAAACTTCAATACACATTTCTTTGTAACTTTAAATTGTGTATCATTAGTAACCCAACCAAGAGGATAGGGTTTTTCATGAGGCATAGTAACTAAATGCAATTTCTTAACCACTTCTTCTGATATCAGATTTACTTGTGAACCACTATCAAACAATGTATCAATATTTGTGTGATTTGTAATGACACAAACATGAAACAGTGGACTTCTATTTTTATCATTTTGCTTAGAAGTAGATGGCAAACTTGGACTTGCACTAGAACTTGATTTTGCATCAATGGGAAGTGACATACTTTTATTCTTACCCTGGATTCCGACAGCTGTAACCTTTGTTTCATCACCTGAGTCGGATCCCAAGTCTTGAATAACTGATGCAGTAGATTTTGCTTTACCTTTATCTTTGTTTCCTCCATACTTCTTTGGCCTTAACTCCGGATGAAGTTTCCAACACTTAGAGACATCATGTCCCTTCTAACAATGCGAACATGTAGGCTTTTCACCCTCTTTCTTAACAGTAGCCATCTTCTTTTGTCCCTTATCTTTACCTTCCGATTTGTTGTCAAATTTAAAGGATTTCTTCACAAATTTATCATTAGCATGCTTGCCCCTAGCTTCTAAATGTGTAGCTTGAACACATACATCATCCAAAGTACTGGGTTTAAACATCAACAAAGTATGTCGCAAATAAGAATGCATGCCACCAATGTACTTAAGAAGAGTTTCTTGCATATCCAATGCAACATTCAATGCAATAGCCCTCTTTCTAAATTCATGAGTATATTCCTGAATGCTTTGTCGTTTAGCTTGTCTAAAAGTTTTCCAGCTCATTATTAATTGCTGCATGTGACCTAAAGGATAAAATTGCTTTCTTAACACTTCAATGAATTCATTCCAAACTAAAATAATTTTACCATTCTTTCGAAGATCTTGCTGAATCTTGCTCTCCCACCAAGTAAGAGCCATTCCACTCATTCTCAAAGTGGCCAATTGAATCCGGGAAGGGTCATCAGTAATGCCCTGCACCCTACAATATACTTCAAGCTGCTTGATCCAATTGTCTAACTTTTTAGCATCTAAATCTCCATTATAAATTGGCAATTCGAATTTAACATCCAATTTGAAATAAGGCATATTAGGACTTGCATTATTTGAATGAGAAGTATGAGAAGAAGAGAAAGTTTGATTAGTTTCAGGAGGATCACCATCACCTCCTACTCCTTTACCCTTTTCTTCCTTCTTCACTTATGCATCCTTGGATGAAGATCCTTCTTCTTTCTTCTTCCTTTCTGCTCGCTCATCAAGTAGAATTTCCATCATGGCTTTCATGCTCATAAAATCCTCCAAAAACTCAGTTTCCGAAATAACAGGTTTTTCCCGTTCTGCATGTCCTTCTTCTTCCCCTCGTGGAGAAGACATGGTTCTTGAGAATGTTCTCCTTGAGCCAATCTCAGGATCTCCTTCAATTAATTCTCCTTCACCATGCTTTAACCTGAACCTGGTAAGCATTCACAAACTTGCACCGGCAATTAACCTGCTCTGATACCATAATATGATCCGTCGGATCTCAACTTGTGTGCATTAAAAGTTTATAAAGAATGCGTTTATTAGTTTGATTACTTCATAAAATAGCATTAACAGGAAGTAAGTGCTTAAAAACAGAAGTGAAATGCAAACTGTAATAAAACCGAGCTGAAACAGAAAGAGAAACACAGCAAAAGAGAGTCACAAACAAAAGTTGATAATGGAGTTCACCCCCTCCACTGGGCTACATCTCTAGGTCCCTCTCCAATGGGTACCGATCCAATTAATCTCTTTAAAATGGTACAAAAATGGTTCTGGAATCAACTTCAGCAACTTTAAACAGAATGTTGTACAAAGTCTTTAATACCTCTCTTCTAGAAATTACAATTAGCCTTCGAAAGACAAAGAAAGATAAAATATAATAGAGAGTGTCGACTCCTACAACAACAACATCTGGACACTTCACAGCAAAACTCTCCTCAGAGAAACGATTCTCTGTGCTCTCAACAATCTGAATCCCCCTTCTTCGGTGGCCGGAATCCCCTATTTAAGCATTCAGGGGGGGGATAAGTAACGGATTCGCCTCCCCCTTTCATCGTAGCTGTTATATTCTTTATTATCGTTACAACCATATGCTAAAACTGAACCATGCAATCCCGCCAAATCACTGCCCAAGCGTTATGTTACCACGACGTTCCATAACCCCGAAACGTTGCAACCAACTCCACGCACATGTGTGGACTCATAACACATTGCACCAAATGAAAACCGCCAAATGTTACATCGGATGCGTAACCAATCCACAACTGTTAAGTGAATTTTACCGCACCTTGCAACTGGGCGTAGCTGTTTGAAGTCACCACTAACTCCACAAATGTCGCACCATATCACTAACTTTACAAATGTCACAGCGAACGTGATATCTATGTCACAGCAACCACGATATATATATATATATATATATATATATATATATATATATATATATATATATATATGTCGCAGCAACCGTGACCGCGCGGGCTTTTCATGAACCATTCGATGTTCCACTCGACGGTGTGCAAACTGCACGGCCCATACATAGCTGCGCGGCTTATGCACAATTGTGCGGCCCATGCGATAATTGCGCACCATGCGATAACTGCGTGGCCCATGCGATAAGCTGTGCAGGCTGTTCACATCTTAACCGCCAAGCTTAGTCCTCGCACTATGTTTAGCATATGAGTTAAAAACATATGTTATGGTCTTTGAACCATAGATTAATACCCATTGTACCATATTGGATCAGTGTAATTTTTGAAGATGAATAATCCACTGGATCATCCATCATCCTGAATCTCTTCATGATCTCTACTGTATATTTCCCTTACCCCATGGAAATTCCATCTGCATTCTGCCACACCTCCATGCCTAGAAAATAATGCAGCATACCCAAGTCCTTCATTTTGAACTCGGTAGCAATCTTCCTCTTTGTATCAGCAATCAACCCATCCATACCTGTTACAAACAAATCATCTATAGTAGGAGCATCACTGGGTTGCCATCTTCAACCTTGCAGTAAAGGTTGGAATCTGCTTTACTCTTGGTAAAGCCCAAACTGGATAGAAAGCTGGCAATTCTACCGTACCATGTCTTGGGTGCTTGTTTCAAACCATACAGGGATTTCTTCAATCTACATACATGCGACTCCCTGTCATGTGTCTCAAAACCGAGTGGCTATTCTACATACACTTCCACTTCCACTGCACCATTCAAGAAAGCAATCTTGACATCCATTTGGTGTATCTTCCATTTCATCACTGCAGCCAGAGCAATTGTTGATCTGATGGAAGTGTATCTGGCTACAGGTGCAAAAGTTTCTTCATAATCTTTTCCTTCTTTCTGGGAGAAACCATGAGCAACAAATCTTGTTTTATATTTTTCTATGCTACCGTCTATAGCATGCTTGATCTTGTAGATCCATTTGGAAGTTACAACATACTTCCTTTATGGTATTGGGACAACATCCCAAACATCATTCTTCATGATCGATTGATACTCTTCGATCATAGAATCCTTCCATTCTTTCTGTTCTGACGCTTCTTCATAATTGGAAGGTTCTTTATCGATAAAATCACATAATAACGCTACATACCCGGAGCAAGATCTGGTCCTCTTTTTTTCTCTGTGATTCTCTTTTGGAGCTCCATATATTTCCGCACCTTGGATAGCTTCTCTTACCCAAGCAGGTTTCCTCTTGTGAGGATTATTCTCCTGAGGTGGATCTACAGGTTCTTGAAGTTCTTCAAATTCTCGATCTTTTTCTTTAGTTTCTTCATTCATGGTTGTATCATGAATTCTGGGTGCTTTTGCTTCTTCAGGTTCTTCAGTAGGTCTCTTTTTGGATTTGTTGTAAGCCAAGTCTTCATCAAATCTCACATCCCTGCTGATGTCGATCTTCTTGAATCCTGGGAAGTATATTTTGTAATCCTTCGATCTTTCACAAATATACCCTTCTTTCCTAAAGGATCTAATTTTTTCCTATTCTCTTTTGGAATGTGTATGTACACTGGACAGTTGAATATTCTGAGGAGGCTGACTTCTGGTTTCTTGCTGGAAAATACTTCTTTAGGTGTCTTGTTCTTGAGTACTCTGTGTGGAGTATGGTTCTGTACATACACAACTGTTCTAGTAGCTTCTGCCCATAAATGCATGGGAGGATCTTGATCATGAAGCATAGCTCTTGCAGCTTCCATGATAGTTCTATTTTTCCTTTTTGCAATCCCATTTTGTTGTGGATTATATGGAGTGGAAAACTCCCTCTTAATCCTTGAGTCTTTGCATAAATATTTGAATTCATTTGATGTGAATTCTCCGCCATTATCTGATCAAAAGTTCTTGATCTTCTTTTCAGTGTGATTCTCGATCAAGGCTTTGAATTCCTTGAACTTGCCGAAAACTTCATCTTTGTTCTTCATGAAGTAAATCCATGTCTTCCTATAAAATTCATTAATGAAAGAAACATAGTATACATACCCACTTAGTGAACTTGATGACATTGGTCCGCATACATCGGAGTGTATAAATTCTAAAGCCTCAATGACATAAGGAATTTCATAAACAGGCTAAGGATCTAGGCACACAATTAACCTCACATAGAATTGTAGAGAATTAGCATAAGGAGAGAAGAAGAAGAATTAATGAACACACATTAATGAATGATCAATAAATGATAATTCATATTATTACATAGGTAATACATCCTTATAAAGGAAAAAGGAGTTGCATGAAGACAACTCAAGCTAGCTCATAAAGCAGGCTTACTAATTATGATAAACCCCATAGTTGACTAAAGCACTTTCCCAATCTACCAAGCACCTCTTGAATTAGCAATAGCATGTGTGAGTGATGATGAGTGAAGGAAAGACTTGCTAATCCTAGAATATGGAGAGAAAATAATGGAGGATGGGTTGGAAACAAAAGCTGCCAGTTTCCTAGTTGACTAGCTTTACCTTATCCATAGAAAAGCAGGATAAAGCAGAAAAAGCAGAATAAAGCAGAATCTGATGTAAAGCGCAGTTACCAATTTTGGATGGCCATAAAGTGGTCAAGATTAACCCAGAATCAGAAATAAATCATTCATAGGATATAGATGGCAAGTGTTGACTCTAAGGTGAAAGTGTATGCCAACTATCTAAGCTAGTGTGTAGGAAATTAGTCAAGTAATGATTAATTATTTTATGAGTGGGTTTATTATATTCCAACACCCCCCTTTAAGCCTAACTTTATGATGATATTACTGAACTAATCAGAAATATATATGCATATAGGGCCCAACAATAAAGTTATGGTCACCCTTTTACATTTTATCTTGTCCAAAGAAATGAGGAAAGAGGCAAAACCTCAAGGGGGAAATCCTCCCTCAAGAAAGGACATGAAAAGCAATACCAAAAATGTTGAAATGCTGGTGTTGCTGCTGTTCCAAACTAAATGCTGATGTCTAGAGGAATCTTCTTCTTGGGAAGAAGATAAATCTACTCACCTGGATCAAGGACAACTGTAGGATGGAAACTAGGACCATGTAGAACAACTAAAATCCAATGATGTGAAGGAAATACTGAAGGATCTTGAGACTTGTAATCATCTCCAAGATGATGAGATGACTTGAACTTCGAACCAGTATAGATGAAATGAGCTCCAGATAGGTGAAATAATTGTCTAAGCGAATGTATCATGTCTCCATCTTCATTTACACAGAGAGGATGTGTGCAAGTGATCATGTAGGAACATAGAGAAGGCATGGGATCAAAGAGTGTGAATGCATGGGGTCCATGGGTTGATCTAGCTTCAAAAGAATCCAAGAGATCACAAATAAGCACAACAGTAGACTCATGGGAATATACTGGTAAAGAATCCTCTATGGTAGAAGTATGAGAGGAGGAAATATAGTGATGTTCAAAATATTCAAGGAGGCTCTGAGAATGAGTGCCAAGAACAAAGGAGGAGCTCCAGAAGCACATGGGATCAAGTATGGTAAGTGGCAAAACACTGGAAGGACTTGATTTGGCTAATTAAAGATCCTGGAAGTCATTGGGTTGCGCACCATCAAGAAGAGAGGCATGCACAAGGTGTGATAGGTATGGCATATGGATCTCAGAATCCATGATAGAAGACATAGAGAACACTGAATGTGTGAGTGAATCATCAATAGCAATAGCAGCTCCATTAGTCATTTATTTTTCATCAATAGCATCATAAGAAGATGAATCAATATATTCTACTTCAAGAGACACAGAAAAAGATGGCTCTTCAATATTTTCTTCTTGATTGAAAGAGGAAGCATTCGAATCAAAGAGATTAGTAGCAATAGGAACTATATGAGAAACTTCTTCTTCATGATCAACTTCATCAGATACTGTAGAGGCCAAGACATCTTGAGAGAGAGAAATCATTGAGGAGCTATAGGCACTCTCCACATAGCTAGAAGGATCCTCATTGTCCTTTCCCAAAACTCTATCCAATGTTGTCCAGAGATCCTTTGGGTAATCAACAGAATCAACAAGGTAGTACATGCATGGAGAGATAGCTAGACAAATAGCTCCAATTGCTCTATCATAGTCATTCAACCAGTCACTTGGCTCCTCATAAAACTCTTCACCAGCTCCAATAGATATCTCATATCTACCTTGTCTCTTTAGATATGAAATCATCTTCAGTTTCCACTCTAAATAGCTTGTGAATGGATAAAGAAGAGGAATTGATGCTCTTGAATCTATTCGAAGTTGAACCTGCAAAATAAACCTGCAAATATGAAAAGGAGGATTAATTAATGAACTCTCAAAGATCTGATATCATGTAGAGCTTTGATATCCTCAGCTCTAATACCATGTAGAACTTAAAATTTGAGAACCTTAGCTCTGATACCATGTAGAAATTCTAAATCCTTGATGGCATAAGGAATTTCATAAACAAGCTAAGGATCTAGAAACACAACTAACCTCACATAGAATTGTAGAGAATTAGCATAAGGAGAGAAGAAGAAGAATTAATGAACACACATTAATGAATTATCAATAAATGGTAATTGATATTATTACATAGGTAATACATCCTTATAAAGGAAAAAGGAGTTGCATGAAGACAACTCAAGCTAGCTCATAAAGCAGGCTTATTAATTATGATAAACCCCATAGTTAACTAAATCACTTTCCCAATATACCAAGCACCTCACGAATTAGAAAGAGCATGTGTGAGTGATGATGAGTGAAGGAAATACTTGCTAATCCTAGAATATGGAGAGAAAATAATGGAGGATGGGTTGGCAACAAAAGCTGCCAGTTTCCTAGTTGACTAGCTTTACCTTATCCATAGAAAATTAGGATAAAGCAGAAAAAGTAGAATAAGGTAGAATCTACTGTAAAGCATAATTACCAATTCTGGATGGCCATAAAGTGGTCAAGATCAACCCAAAATCAGAAATAAATCATTCCTAGGATATAGATGGCAACTGTTGACTCTAAGGTGCAAGTGGATGCCAACTATCTAAGCTAGTGGGTAGGAAATTAATCAAATAATGATTAATTATTTTATTAGTGGGTTTATTATATTCCAAAACGAAGTGGATGATTTCCAAAATTCCTTTTTCCTTGCTCTCGCTACTTGGAAATGTCTTCTTTGTATTTTTTCCTTTCACACATCCTTTGCAGACTCCATCATGTTTTGCTTGAATTTCTGGAAGATCTTCAACAGTGTTGCTTGCAAGTGGTAGTGCTCTGTAATGCACATGTGCAATCCTTCTATTCCAAAGTTCATTTGTCTCTATTGTGTCATGGATCAAGGCTTGTTCTGGATGGCCCTTCAATTTGTATAGACCTCCCTCTTGTTCCCCAATCACTACTGCATCATCGAAGGTCTTTCCTTTTGTCCACATGAGAAGTTGGCCATCTAAAAATGCAACCCTCATGCCTTTTGCATCTAATGCAGATATGGAGAGGAGGTTCTTCTTGAGTTCTGGTACAAACAATACATCCTTCATATTCATGGAATTTCTAGAGCCTAGCTTATAGGAGGATTCCCCACTACCTTTTATTGGATACTGGTAGTCATATCCAAGCTTCACCTTGTGAGGTAATTCATGTTCTAACAGTCTCACAAAAGAAAAACACAGCCTGCAGTTAAAAACACAGCCCTAATAGAAAAACTCATCATTAATCCAGACTGCATTCAAGATCATCTAACTTTTCAATAAAACATGAACCACACTATAAATAAGACCAATCATCAAATGTGAGACCTTGTACTGTGTTCTCATCGTGAAATCCCCATATCGATCAAAAATCAAAAACCTCCGTCACCCATGAAATAGGGTAAAAGCACACCAAATCGGCGAGAAAACCCTATCGACAGGAAAAACACTATCAGCGGACAAAAACACTAGACGTCGGGTGGATAGTGCACTAGAAAGCCGCAACGGTGGGACACAAACAGACTAAGGACCCCGTGACAAAATAAAACATCGGTGAAATAAATCACTAAACGCCGTCGTAGCAGAAATCAGAACCACTAATCAATAAAAACATCGGCATCAATAGGAGGAAGGACTATATGTCAGATGGTTAGTTCACTAAGCATCCACAACAGCGGAATACATACAGACTAAGGGTTATGCGGTCAAATAAAAACTGTCGACGATCGGAAAAACTAACAACTAACTCATCGGAACCTCGAGACACAAAATAATCCGCAGTGTCGATGAGACAAACAACAAGGCCTCCGAAATAGTGGCATCATAGAAGACTAAAACTTCCACCGCTTGTTGAAAACATTCCGATAGAAAAAACAAAATCATCGAAAAGAAAATGGTTTGAGCAATAAAACCACGGAATCGACGAGAATAAGAACTATCCGTCGGCACGTTCTCTAGTTGCACTTCGAAACGGCGGCGATATAGAATACTAATGCCCTGATTCACACATCAACAGACTTTCGATAGCGGTAAGAAAAATCATTGAACAATAAAAAAAACGTTAAGTGCTGAGAAACAAAAATCCACAGTCAAAAGCATTGGCTAGACAAAAAGACAGTTTTAGATCATTCAACTTCCGAAATGAAGGAAAACAGTTGACCTCAATTCAACCTCAAAAAATCCAAATTTGTAGTAGAGGAAAAATAGAGTTCAGGAATCCAAACAATCCCAGGAAAAATAAAATCAAAAGGAGGGTCCAAAATTTTAAAAAAATTGGGAAAAAGGTTGCACAGTGCAACAATTGGCGACTACCTGGTGAACACAGATCTCTGGACAACTTCTTCTTTGAGCAACAGACTGTTTTGACAATAAATACCAACATGCTGAATTCTTCTATATGTCTGGATTTCTCAAATGACGGATGTATGTACTTTAACCATTGATGATAGTCCAATTTAGGGATAATGGGAACCAAGATTTAAAAGTCTAGATAACTTTTTTGAGGCCAAGAATATGAATTTCATTTTTTACCTCTTTCTTCGGGTATTTCCCAGCTCGGACACCACAGGATTGTAACATATGGTAAACAGAAATATTCGTTTGTTCCTCATTCCCATGCCATTTTGCACTTTTGTGCTTTTGGACTTTTTGTCCTTTCTGAGTCCTCCTGCATACCTTCTTTCTGAATTTTTTTTATTCAGGCTCCTCTATCCACAGTGTCCTTTTGTGTGAGAGATGTATTTAATTTTCAGCTCACGGACGGAGAAGAACTTTGGCAATCTTGTACTCATATGGTTTAGTACTTTGTTTTGATACATATCACTTTCTTAGGATATTTTGACTCTTATTTTCCTTTTAGCTTTCAATTCTTGGCATGGGGTTATTTAAATATAATATATTTTTTTCCCTGCTTCCTTTCCATGGGTCTTTTGCTATCACCCCCTAAGACATTTTTTAATGTGAGATGGATGGAGCCTCGAAATAGTATTCCAGACCTTTTGACCCTGAGTTATTTTTACAAGGATTAAGTAGGACTTCAATGTGTTCATATCCATTTAGGAAAACCGCTAAACTAGAAGAATTTCTTTCAAATAAATCAATAGTACACAGTCTTATAATCAAGGACTTTAGTTAATCCAGAATTCTGATGAACTCCATGCAACCAAAAGTTGTGATTTTTTATTGAAATCAATCAAAATCTAACTAACAAAAAATAACATAAATCAAAACAAACCAATCAATATATTTATATACAAGATAACCAAGAAATAAAAATCAGGAAAAATAAGGTTTGAGAACTAAACCATTAACTCGTAAGTTCTCTTCCCACCCCTGTAGATCTTGCAACTTGTAAGTTGAGGGGCCAAGCTTGGCTGCAATCAGAAAAGGGCCTACCCATAATTGTTGAAACTTAGTGTGCTTCCCCTTTTCATCATGCGGATGATCCCACTTAAGAACCAGATCTCCCACCTCAAATTCCTTGTTTCCAGCTTTATACTTATCAAACCACCATTTCACTACTTCTTATTAATTCTTAAATCGTTCTTTGGCTTTCAACCTAGACTCTTCCGCCTTCAAAATATTATAGATTCTAATATGTAGGATTTTGTTATCAGTACCTCTAGACTTCTGAGCTAGTATGGAAGATGGTAACATAATGTTGGGAGGGAGAATAGCTTCTTTTCCATAAACAAGGGTGTATGGGGACACACCTAAGGAATTCTTGGGTGTGACTCTATTATCCCAAATATCATTAGGTAACGCTAAGTGCCAACTTCTTTGATTTTCTATCACAGCTTTCTTTAATTCTAATCAAATTCTTATTTGTAGATTCTGCCAAACCATTTCCTTATGGGTAATAGTTTGCAGAATAATGCAACTTAATTCCTGTTTCATTAGCAAATGCAGTTAATATAATAGAATAAAAATAAGTAGCATTATAAAAAACTAGGGAAATTGGAACCCCAAACCTGGTCATGATGTAATCTTGTAAAAAATCCATGACTACATCTTCATTTATTTTGCGTAATGGAATGGCCTTGACCCATCTGGTCAAGTAGTCAGTTTCCGTCAAAATGTATTTGTGCTGCAAAGAATAATTTGGTTTTATCTCTCCAATGATATCAATCCCTCATTGCTTAAATGGTTCTATTATCATCACAGGCTTCAATGGTCCTACTGCTTTGGCTTGTCTTTCCACACACCTCTGGCAGACATCACACTTTCTGACATGGGCATGTGCATCCTTGAACAGTGTGGGCCAATAGTATCTGGCTCTGAGAATCTTGTGGGCTGTTGTATCTCCGAAAAAATGACCTCCAGCAGGCCCATCATGTAATTTTGTTATGACCTTCTTTGCATTTTCTTGCTCTAAGCACCTAAGAATAACTCCATCATAATTCTTTCTGAATAATACTCCATCAATGATCTGATATGAAACTGTTTTAAGGCGTAATGCTCTTCATTGTTTGGAATTCCAATGTTCTGGAAAATATCCTTCCTGAAGGTAATGAACAAGGTCTCGGTACCAGGAATCTGGAGAATAGAAGACATACATCCACCATATGTAACTCAGCTTCATTTTCCCAACTATTTCCTTCATTGTCTTTACCTTCAGCTATTAGTTTGCATAGTCCTTGCCCTTTAACTATGGATGCTGGTTTGAATTCAAGGTCATATTCTTGTAAAGTCGTTACCTAGTTGCCTCTTCTTTCTCCTAATTCCTTTTGTACAAAAAGAGATCTCACAGTTGGGTGTGGAACTATTACCTTAGTCTAGTTCTTAAGTATGTATGGTCTGAATTGTTTTACCGCTTTGAAAATTGCATAATCTTGTTTATCGACAGCTGGGTAATTCAATTTGGCTCCCTGGAGACCAGTGCTCATAAATGATATGGGGTACTCATCTCCCCCATCTTCCTTCTGTGTAAGCACCGCTTCCAATGAATCATCAGATGCGAAAGTGTACAAAATAAAATCTTTTTTTAAATTTGGACTTTTGAGAGATGGTGCATGAGCAATAGATGTCTTTATCTTATTGAATGCATTCTTTCCCACATCATTCCATTTGAATTGTACACTTTGTTTCACCATTTGCTGCAAAGGTTTGACAATTTGAGCAAAATCTGGTACAAACCTTCGCACAAAATTAATCATCCCCATGAATGATTGCATACCTTTTTTGTTATGGGGTAAAGGGAAATGTTCTATGGCCTTAATCCTTTCTGGGTCTATGGAGATCCCTTTTTTAGAAACAATGTGACCTAGTAGTTTTCCTTCTATAACCGCAAACACACATTTCTTAGGATTCAGTGAGATACCATATTTTCGACAATGCTCAAAAATTTGTTTTAGATGGAATGCATGTTCTTCTCTCTTCTTTGAAAATATCGTGACATCATCAAGATATACCGCAACACTACGGCCAATCAGACCACGAAAATCTATATCCATGGCCCTCTGGAAAGTAGCTCCAGCATTGATGAGTCCAAAGGGCATTCTTCTATAAGCAAAAGTTCCCCACTTTGTTCTGAATGTAGTTTTAAGTCTGTCCTCTTCAGCTACTAATACTTGATTATAGCCAGAGAATCCATCTAATAATGAAAATAATTTAGAACCTGAAACCATCTGCAATATTTGTTCCATGGGTGGAACTGGATAGTTATCTTTATCCGAAGCACGATTGAGGTTTCTAAAATCTACACAGAGCCTGATTTCTCCATATTTTTTTCTTACTGACACCAAATTCGAAACCCATTATGAATGTCTAACTTTGAATATAATTTTAGCATCCAACAATTTTTTCACTTCACTCTGAATTAAAGGTTCCAGTTTTGGATGCATCTTCCTCAAAGGTTGTTGATAAGGCTTGACTCCAACTCTAATAGGGATGACATGTTGTATAATATTTGTGTCATATGTTTTAAGCTCTTCATATGTCTAGGTAAACACATCTTTGTACTGTTTGAACAAACTAATGAACTTATTTCTTTCACTCAGAGAACAACACTTTCCCAATTTTACATATCTGGGTTCAACTTCAGTTCCCAAATTTATCAGCTTGAATTGTAAGGACGAGCTATGAGTCTTGACATTTGCTGGCCTTCTGGATTTGTTCTCTAGATCAAACATTCGCTCTAAGGTCCTAACTCCTTTAGGAATAAATTTGTCTAATTTTAATTCAACTGGGTGTTCTTCATCATCAATTATTGCTCCTTTGAAAGTCTCATCATTTATCAAACATTCCAAAATTTGTTGATCATCATCAAAAATCCGTAGATTGGTGATCATGTCTGGAACCGAAGGCCTGAAAAGTAATTCAATAGAACATCTGTTATTTGAAGGTACAAGCCTTGCAGCTGAGGTAGCTAATAAGTCAGTTGTTGCATTCTTTAGTTGAGGAATGGATACAATATTAAATGCATAAAAATTTGTAAGCAAATCCCACACTTCATTCTGGTAAGATTTTAAATGAGGTGAAATGCAATGTATTTTATTTCGAATTTGCTTTACAACTATTTCAGAATCCCCATATACTTTTAGATTTTTTACTTTTAGTTCAATTGCTTTTTTCAGTCCCTGAACTAGTGCTTCATACTCGGTTGTATTATTCGTACATTCAAACTCTAATCTACAAGAAAGAAAATGTTTATTTTTCTTTGGATCAATTGGGACACAGCCAGCTCCTAATCCTTCCAATGTTTTAGATCCATCAAAATAAAAGGCCCAAAAAAATCTACTTCTACTGGACTTGAATCAAAAACTACATCTGAAACTAAGTCTACTATTTTACAGTCAAACTCATCAGCCATGAAAATTGAAGGAGATCGGGCTGGGTGTCAGGTGTACCGCTGGCTTCTTCCACTTGGTAATTTCCAAATTCTAGTTCGATGAAGTAATTTTCCAACACAGAATTCACTGGTTCATTTTTTCCCTCCAACTGAGTAACATTGTGCTTCATTTAAGGTTCTCTTAAGATTATTATATGTTTGGGAATTCCCTCATGAGGCAACCACATATGTGACCAATCTGATGCAAAATATCCATCTAGCCTTGCTGACCAATCTTGACTCAAAACAAGTCCATAAGCATCAAGGTATGTCTGCTACTACAATATCGATGTACTGACATACCTTTTCATTTGAAGATAAGTGAATCAAAACATTTTCCATTTCCCTAATTACTTTCATAGTTGTCCTGTCTAACCGAATAACCTACCAAGTGGATGGTTTAGCTTATCCATTGATTCTATTGCAAACTGAAAGTGGAATAAAATTGATTGATGCCCTTGATTCTACTAAACAGTTGTGCACATTATAGTTGAAAATCTCAAAAGTTAGGAGAAATGGTGGGGTTCTAAACTTAAACTTACCTCCCACACTTGCTTCAACAACTTCTTCTTCAGGTTGGTTGTCATTGGGAAGCTCTTCTTCTGGTACTTCAAGTGCTTTTAACAATTTTTCTTTCTGCTGAGGTACATTACACATTTCAAATAACGAGATATTTGCTTTATCCTTTTTAATATCCTCCACAATATCATATCCCATCTCAGGTGCTTTGAGATTCTTCTTGACATTATCCACCTTGTCTTCAATAGGCTTAATAGGCATGTTAATTTTCTTAGGATATTGACTTGTAATGGTAAATTCAGGTATTTTATCAGTTGTAGTGTTCTTATGTACCTTCTTCATATTTTCTTGAAGTTTCTTGATCTTCGGAATTATGGAATTGTCTTCTTTTAACAACCCCTGTCTTCTTGTTGTCACATTGCTTTCTGATGTTTCTTCTTGTTTCAGAGAACCTTCCTCTTCTATATCAAACAATGAGACACAGTCCCATAAAACCAGAGTATCCTCCTCATGTTTTTCTGTGGATTGATTGTCCTTTTATTCCTCATTATCAGTTTATGTTAGTTTGGAGTCCAATAACTGATTAATTACCAATGTCATAGAATCTATCCATTGAGGGAAATTCTTCTCAGAATGAGGTTGTTGATGAAAAGTAAAAAAATTGTCCATACCTACATCAGTTAAATTCATTTCTGAAGGGATATGTGGAGGTGGTTTAGATTGATTGTTGTCTTCCCTCCTTTTATAGTAAGGCTTATATGATTTATTAGCTTCCTTTTATTTTTCCAAATCTATTATGCTATTGGATAGATTTTGCATCATCTTCACCATCCCTTCAAAATCTTGTGATCCCTCATCCTTAGGCTTAGTCAGTAATAAAGGTTTCTTACCAAAAGTTTTTTCTTCCGACTGCATAGGATAATTCTCAATGCTCTCCATCTCAGCTTCTACCCTTTCAGCTTCCTCATAGGTTTTCGATAATGTAGGTTTGACTGACATCTTGGAAAACATGGCCAAGTCAGGCCCTAGAGCTGAAGTATAGTATTCAGTCAGAACTTTATCAGATGGTTTATCAGCTGCAGAATTTTTTTTTAGATAAGCAACAAATCTTTGAGTGAAATTATGCACTTTTTCCTTTCTTTCTTTCTTTAAAGCGCATAACCCTTTCATTAAAGCTCCATGAGTTTTCCGGACTGCATATTTACTTCTAAATATTCTCTCAAATATGTCCCAGTCTGTGATTGAATTTGTGGGAAGATAAAAATACCATGAGGCTACTGCTTCGTTCAGGGTGTGTGGAAACAATCTACATACCACATCTTCATGCTCTCCTACTCGTAGTCCTTCTATAGCCAATTAAAAACTTTGCAAATGATCATCTACCAGAATTTTTTCACTTGGGTCAAACGTAGGCAACATTTTGTCAAAATATTGAGGCAAATCATGTAAGGGAGCTGCCAGGTTCAAAGGTGACCTAGCCTTCCAAGCAAGTGGTAGATTTGGTTGGTTTTCATTTACATGAGCCATGATTTTGGGTGGAGAATGAGGTGGTGAGTTAATAGGGGTATGAACAGGTGAACAGTAAGGTGTATCTGGGTCCAACTGATTCAGATATTGGACAAATTCTTGTAGGGCTACTTCTACCAGTTCTTTAAGGTCCTCTACCAACACTGAATCTTCTAACTGAGGGTGATCTTTCTTCCAATATTCTCTTCTGGGTAAGACAGGAATAGTCAGTAATCCTCCGATCTTCTTCGCATATGCCCTAGTAAATATTCTCAGATCATCAACTACTTCATTATCTATAGAATACAGATTCTCTTTACCCTTCTCTTCAGGAGTTGGATTATGAAAAAAACTGCTTTCAGAACTATCACCGGTGGAATAATTTCGAGGAAATGAGTTTCCTCGGCCAGCCATGCACTGGTGGCCCTCCTTCTAGCGCCAAAAACTATTAAGGCCTAGAAAGTCATAGGTAACAAGAGTTAGGGATTCTCCCCAGTAAATGTTCCCAACTAGCCCACTACTATTTGGTATGGGGAATCCATCCGGTTTACGGTCCAGCTACCATAGGTCAAGTAACAAAATAAAAGGTTTTACTGGTTACGGCCCGGTCCATCGTGTATATTTTTCATTTTTTGAGTTTAAGTATGATGTGCAAGTGCCTATCTAAAATTGCAGATTGATAGAGATAATGAGGAGCATCACAATGTGATGCACAAGTTCTTACCTCTAGTCTTAACTCTCTCGCATCTAAATCACACACAACAAGAAACTAAAACTAACTAACTAACCTATCCCTGGGGAGCAAAAGTATCAGTTATCAATGAGTAATGTGTTTCTGTGCATGCATTAAGAAAAATTACAGATAGTTGTTACTTATTTCAAAACACGTGAACATTAATAGATATATGAACAACAATATAGCTTATTGTTTATGAAAACCTTCATTACTCACAGTGGAAATTTCACAGAATAAACTAGAGTGCATTCATAACATGA
>LPNX010137662.1:731457-836257 GCA_001517045.1 Pseudotsuga menziesii
ATCTGTATGGGAAAAAGTCCTTTCTCTATCTAAGCTTTCCTATATTTATACAAAAAAAAGCAAAACCTTTGGGCTGCCCCCAAATGACTTTTGGGCTTCCCTAACGTTTCAATCCCAAAAAATTTGTCTTGTAGTGAGTGCTCATAATTTTTTACAATATATTACATTTAAAACACAAAATAATAGAACACGTCATGAAGAGGGGCCTGCTTGGTCATTAATGAACTTTTCCCACGCCTGGGCCTCTGCCGCTATCGATTCTGCTCAATAATCCGTTGATATCTTTTAGATCTTGTTGATCTTAGACCCTCACTTTCTTCTTCTCTTTTCTTCATCTCTACTTCTTCCTTTTTCTTTCTCCTGTTCCATTCTTCAGCCAACTCTCTTCTGCTTTGTCTTTTAGATATGTCTTCTTTGTAGCAGCAATCACCCTATCCTAAACATAACAAAAAACCGTATCAGTCTATTTACCTCCTCCACATGCATTCTGTAAAATAAAGTATACACAGTATTAATGCATGAAAGGAAAGCATGATAAGGCAAAGAAAATCCTGCAAGATGGGTCTGAAAATCGTCTAAGTCCGTCTGCAGTTAAAAACACAACTCTAATAGAAAAAATCATCATTAATCCAGATTGCATTCAAGATCATCTAACTTTTCAATAAAACATGAACCACACTATCAATAAGACCAATCATCAAATGTGAGACCCTGTACTGTGTTCTCATCGCGAAATCCCCAGATCGATCAAAAATCAAAAACCTCCATCGCCCATGAAATAGGGTAAAAGAACACCAAATCGGCGGGAAACCCTATCGGCAGGAAAAACACTATCGGCGGATGGAAACACTAGACATCGGGCAGATAGTGCACTAGACAGCCGCAACGACGGGCCACAAATAGACTAAGGACCCCGCAACAAAATAAAATGTCGGTGAAATAAATCACTAAACGTTGTCGTAGCGGAAATCGGAACCACTAATCAATAAACACATCGACATCAGCGAGAGGAAGGACTATATGTCAGACGGTTAGTTCACTAAGTAGCCGCAACGGAGGAAGACATACAGACTAAGGGTTCCGTGGTCAAATAAAAACTGTTGGCGTTCGGAACAACTAACAACTAACTCATCGAAACCTCAAGACACAAAATACTCCGCAGTGTCGGTGAGACAAACAACAAGGCCTCCGAAACATCGGCGTTGTAGAAGACTAAAACTCCGACCACTTGTCGAAAACATTCCGATAGCGAAAACAAAATCATCGAAAAGCAAATGGTTTGAGCAATAAAACCACAGAATCAGAGAGAATAAGAACTATCCATCGGCACATTCTCTATTTTCACTCCAGAACGGTGGCGATATAGAAGACTAATGCCCCGATTCACACATCAACAGACTTTCGATAGCAATAAGAAAAATCATCTAACAATAAAAAAAACGTTAAGTGCTGAGAAACAAAACTCCACAGTCAAAAGCATTGGCTAGACAAAAAGTTAGTTTTAGATCATTTAACTTCCGAAATGAAGGAAAACAATTGACCTCAATTCAACCTCAAAAAATCCAAATTTGTAGTAGAGGAAAAATAGAGTTCAAGAATCCAAACAATCCCAGGCAAAATAAAATCAAAAGGAGGGTCCAAAATTTTAAAAAATTTGGGAAAAAGGTTGCAGCTGCAGCAGTGCCCTATTTCATCGTAAGTATAACATCTGAGTTGAGATTTCTTGTAGGAGGAGTGCTTACCTTTAGAATGATGATGATGATGGTCCCTTCTGGGTTTCTTGGATTGAACTATGAGAGCTTGATATTCACTTCCTATCTTTTCTTCTCGAGCTGCTATCCGAACTTCTTCTTGTGAGCATTCTTCCCAAAGTCTATTGAACTTGACTAACTTCTTTCTGGCACAGATCCCTTGAATGAAAGAGTCCCATGTCCTAGGGATACCATTCAAGGTGGTCATTACAATATCTGCATTTTCCACTTCTTCATCTACTGCTTCCAGCTGTTCCTTGATCTAAGAGACTCTTGTGAAGTAAGACTGGATGATCTCTACATTCTGAATCTTCACATTCTTCAACTGGTTCCTCAAAGTCATTTTCATGTTTATGTTCTTTCCTTCAAACAGTTTGGTTAGGGCATCAAACATAGCTTTAGGTGTCTTTAGGGAGGACACTTGTGGTATGAGGTGATCCTTGATTGAATCAGCAATAATCCTCTTTTCCATAACCAAATTATTCTTTTGTGAGGCCTTAGCCTCATCTCCCTATGGAACTGGAACCTCCTCATTAATGTAGGAGTCCAACTCATTTTCTTCCAGGACCAGGGAGATCCTATACTTCCAGGTTCGGAAGTTATCAGCTCCCTCAAGTTTTTCATCAAGCTTGGTATGATGAGACACCTTAACTAAGAACCTCAAATGGAAATATAAAAGATTTAGATATTACCAGGTCAAGATGTTGGATCTAGATTTAGAGCTGAAATTCTGCAATGCTGGTTCAGGAGCAGATTAGGGTTTGGATTTTTCAGAGTTCTATCCAACCAAATGCTTTGATCTTGATCTAAAATTTGATTTTGAGGAGGAGATCAATCCAGTCCTAGGCTCACTAAAAAATTCCACTTCTGTGGAAATCCCTAATTTTCGGTACCAATGTCAGGTCCAAAACTGAAAAAGCTCAGAATTGGATTCTGCTTCGACAAAAAGATGCACCCTAGGGAGGAGATTAAATCCAACATTATTTTGCTGAAAATATATGGAGAGAGATCCACAAAGTAGGAAGCCTTAGTTCTCACAGCTGCACAGTGTCTTCTTCTCAGGTTAGCTCTGATACCATGTTAGATTTTTAACATTAAGCTAGCATTATATTAGGATATTTTAACTGAGAGAATAACAAGCACAGCAATCAAACACAAGAGACAATGAACATAGTGTTTTTCCTCGAGGAAACCATAAATGGAGAAAACCCCGCAACTTCCTCAGAGATAGAATCAACACAAAAAGTAAAACCCCAAAACAGTAAGATGATCTCCCGACAGCAGTAGCCTCTTTCTTCCTAGCCCCAGTGTCTTCTTATTCCTTAGCTATGTGGTACAACTGAGTGTGAGTGAGTGTGTGATAAATAGATAGGATCACTCTCTATTTATACTAATTCTCGACTTGAAAATAACCTACTAGGTCCAACTTCTCTAAGAGAGTCTAATAACCCTAGTGCCCCAAAATTGTGGGGACTTTAACCCTTGACCAATAGGAGGGTTACCCACAATGACTTGACATGACTTGTTTACATTATAGAAACTCTCGATCGGAACATTGGGGCATGACATGACTCAATTACATTACAAACACATCCCGGAATAAACATTGGGTTACAATACATAAGAAATACAAGTGAATACATTCCGAAGTTACAATTACATCAACAACTCCCTCTATAATTTCCATGTAATATAAGAGCCCAGATGGTAAATAGAGTGCCTCCTTAGAAAGACTGTCCACCTGTACATTGAATTCTCTGAAGACATGAGTTGATTTGAGATGGATAAATTAAGATCGGAGAGTGATAATCTCATGACACCAACCAGCCAAGTCCAGTGTTTCCAATGTAGCCACTCCATTGAACCAATTAATAATTGCTGAAGAGTCCCCTCTGATATGCAAGTAAGGGATCCCAATATGCTTGGCAAAGACAAGAAGCACCCATAGTGCAAGAATTTCAAACCGTGTATTTGTGCTCTGACCACAGCCTAATTTTAAGAGGAAATAGTGATCTTTACTCAAAATAATGTGTACACCAACACAATCCATGCAAGTAGCTTCAACTCCATCAAAAAATACCATGGGGTAGTCAAATACCAGAGACAAGCCTACTAAATTTCTATAAGTTCTGGTAGAAACCTTCACTTTGTGTCTTATAAGCTGATCCATAATAAAATGAATAGTGAGTTTCGATGAAGGCCTAAAATCTTAAAATAGGACTCTGTTACGCATAAGCCAGAGCTTCCAAGTCATGAGGAGGGGAAGATACCTCAGCTCTCTTTCATTCATAGTCCACTTAACCCTATTATGCATGTAGGTTGGTTCATTCTTATAGATAGCTTGATGGAGAGCAGTACCGAGTCCATCAATGACCTCCCTGGTGAAACTATAGTCAACAAATAGGTGATTTACTGATTCAGCATCTCCCTTGCATAAACAGCAATAACTTGGGCCAGTCCAACCTTTTTTGAGTAGATTATCCCAGGTGTTAATCTAGTTGGATAAGCACAACCAAACAAAACATATAAATTTTAAAGGAAAGTTAAATTTACAAAAGGTAACCAAGATCTTTTCAGGTGTATCATGGCAGTGACTTGAAGCAATGCAATCATAAGCTAATTATGTGGTCACCTGTCCCAAGTGTATATTATACATACATACCAAAGAGTCATGTCTATCGCTCAGTCGAATACAGCCATGTGAGATCCCCGCCATGTAGTTGTTCCACAATACCTTCCAATCACCTTCCAGGTCAAGATCCTCTGTAGTAAACCAGTACTACTGGGAAATGAGATCAAGACCACTGTAATGATCATCTGCAAGTGAGGAAATGCCATAATCCTCCAAGTAAAATCTGAGTTCCTCAGGAAGGGAAAATTTAGAATTGGAGCCAGCAATTGGATCAACCCCAATTTTAATATCTTTTCCATTTCCCACCCTTAATCCCAGACATCTAGTAAGCCAAGACAAATTTATATTAAATACATTCCAAATATAAGATGAACCCCTAAGAGTAAAGGAACAGGAATGTATCCATTCTACAACAGTCTTGTTTTTTAGATATTTAAATGTGATGATAGCAGACCAAATACCATTACCCTACAGTACCATCCAGAATCATTTGAGTCTGAGAGCCATACTAAACCACTCCAGGTTTAGGATATTCTACCCACCCATCCCAAAAGGCCTGGAAATCGAGTGCCAATCCACCAAGTGAGTCCTAGATTTACCAGAATAATTTCCCCAAAGAAAATTGAATATGGCACACCTAAGGAAATTCAGAATCAATTTAGGCATTCTTTCCAGAGTAAGCCAGTATACTGCAAGCCCCATTAATATTGCTTTTACCAGTATCAGTTTTCCTCCCAGACTTAATAATCGATGGGACCAATTACTAATTCTTTTCTCAAATTTATTTAATATCCAGCACTAGTCATTGGCATGATAGACCATGGGTTTCAAGTAGAATCCCAAGTATTTAAATCCCACAGACAATGGATCCATTTTGAATGGAAGGATGGTTGCAACATTAGATCTGAAAATATCATCAATTTCATTATACAGAAAAGAATACTTCTCCTCACTAATTTTCATACCCGTAGCAGAGCAGAAAATATCTAAGAGTTCTTTGAAATGTTGCCATTCCTCAACATTCCCCATCCTGAACAACAGATCATCATCAACAAATTTCAAGTGTGTAAGATTCAAAGAAGAAGAAACTTTAAAACCCATAACAAGACCATCATTTTGAGCCTGTTTGATCAGCAGGATAAGGCTTTCAATAATCAAGATAAAAAGTAGGGGAGAGAGTGGGAAGCCCTGCCTGATACCTCTCGAACTCAAAAAAAGAAGAAGGAGTCCCTTTAATGAGAACTGCAAAGTTTCTTGATTCCACACAACCCATGATCCAATTCACACCAATGATAGGTATACCAATCTGGAGGAGGACTAGTCTAAGGAATGTCCAGTTCACCCTATCGAATTCCTTAACAAGATCTAACTTCAGTATAAATACCTACCTCTTTTCCACTTTAGCAATATGGAATACTTCCTAGGTAATGCCTATAGGCTCCACAATCTTCCTATTATGAAGGAAGCCAAACTGATTCCAAGAAATAGGCTTGTCCAGTATAGGCTTAATTCTGACAGCAACAAGTTTGGAGATGAACTTGTAGACCAAATTACAGAGGGATATAGGCCTAAATTCGGAAAAGGAGGATGTCTTATCACTCTTAGGGATAAGGGTAATAAAATTTTCATTTAATGAAACTGACACCCTACCTTCAGTTCGATACTGGTTCACAGCTCTGAGAATATCGTGGCCAGTAAGATCAAAAAAATGAAAGTAGAATTCTATGGGCCACCCATCAGGACCAGGAATTTTTTCCTTTTTGAAACCCTTAAGTACACTCTTAATCTCTGAAAGAGAGATGTCTGATAGGAAGGAGTCTTTTTCTTCATCTAAGACCATAGAAGGAAAAATCCTAACAACCTTAAGTTGATCTTCAATATTGGTCAATCCATCATCCGATAAGAGATCAATAAAATGGGTAACCCCAAGCTTTTTGAGCTGAGCTTCATCCTCAATCATCTCACCCAAATCGTTCTGGAGACCCCAAATGGATTTGGAGGCCCTCCTAGCCGAGGCATAGGCATGAAAAAACTTAGTATTAGCATCCCCTTTATTAAGCCAATCAATTCTACTTTTAAGTTTCTAGGCAAGGATCTAATGTGTCAATAAAGAAAAAAATTTGGCCTTCAAGAAGGATAGTAGAGAGGACTCATGCACAGATAAGATACCAAAATCTTGTGAGGTAAGTAAGTTGTTATTTTCCAAGTCCACCTCAAAAGTTTCTTTTGCTATAGTCTGTTTCATTTCTTTCTCCCAAGCCTTTACAGTCTCTTTTAGTCTTTTGAGTTTAAATGTAAGGAGTGACATAGGATCCATGGGAGTAAGGAGATGGGTGCTCCATGAAGTATAAACAATCTCAGAGAAGTCCTTTTCCATAAGCCAGGCCCTATTAAAATTACAAGGATAGAGATGACATCGAGAGGTATTGTGCCATTCAAGATAGATTGGATAATTATCAGAAATTTTAGAGGGATGGATCCAAGACTTAAAGTCATTCAATATAGGTATAAAATGTACTGAAGCAAGGAATCTATCAATATGTTTACTAACACCCTCAAGCCTAGATCTGCAATTCCTCCAAGTGGGACCAGGATGAAGAGGAGAAACGTCCACCAGAATGGAGTTGTCTAGAAGATTAGTAAAATAATGAATCATATGATCAATGCAAGATTTGTTTCCCCAAATCTCAGCATCAAAAAGAGTGAATTTAATATCACCAGCAAGGATCAGGTTGGGGTAGTTAACTAGACCTCTAGCTACCACATTGTCCCAAAAAAAAACCCTATTAGAGTAAGGCCCACAGCAATTCAGTATAGTAAAATCAGAGTCAATACCCTTGAACCTGGACTTAATTAAAATACCATCATAGGAGTGAAAGGCTTTACAATTGGTGGAGTGTGGGTTCCAAGCCGTAAGGAGACCCCCTGAGAGACCTTGGGAATCTAAGGTACAATACTCCCAGCCAGGTTTCATCTTGGAAAATTTTAAGAGAGCAGAGTAGTGGTCACACATAGTTTCTTGCAGAAGTATCATATCAGGATTCAGAGAGGAAAAGAGAGAAGTGAGGGCTCTTTGTTTGGTGAGATCCCTGAACCCAAGGATATTCATGGAGATAATTCTCATGGTTCAACCTGGTGGGCAGGTGACAGTTCTCTAAGAACCTAAGAGGAGTGGTGTGATCTGGCAGTATCTTTGATCCGTGCTGATAGAAGGGTGTAGATACCTGAGGGGCTAAAGACATCTGAGGACTTATTTTTCCTTTTCTCCCTGACTGTGACATTTTCATATCTGATAGAGTCTAGAAGATGAGTAGAAGGGGAGATGGGTGACTTGTCCAAAAAAATATCAAGGGACTTCATAAGAGAAGGATCCTTAAAGGCAAGAGAGGAAATAGGGATAAGTGGATCTTCTACAATAACAGGAGAGCAAGCTATTTATAAAGGTGGGTATTCCTCCATGGTAAATGGAGGAGGAGAGATGGTAGAGGAGTCTGAAGGATGAGTCAGAGGAGGCTGAGAAGCAAGTGGTGATCTTGAATGTGGATCAGTAAGAGGCATATGTGGAGAAACTACAAGTACAAGAGGAGAGGGTAAGGTAGGTGTCTGTGTTACAGGTGACAAAACCAAGGAAGACCTAGCTTTGCTTTCTATGTCTTGTATAACTTGTAAGTCCCCAGTGGAAAATTCACGGAATATAGTCAAGGAATTATAAGGATCCGGGAGTGAATGAGGACCTAAGGAATCAACAGGTGAAGCTCCATCTATATGTAATTCAGGAGAAGGATCTGGAGAAGAAGGAGGGCCTGTGGAATATGCAGGAGAAGCACCATCTAGGTGGAAGTCAGGAGAAGGGTCAGAGTCAGAAAAGCTAATATTTAAGGGTTGGCCTTGTCAAAGAGAGGAGCATGTGTCCCTTAAATGCCTCGTTTCACGACAATAGCTACAACGAAAGGGTATGTTCAAATAATCCAACCTCTGTACAAGAATCGAGCTACCACAGTCTATATCCACCTCAAGTAAAATACCCTTGGAGATGTCTAGTTCAACTAGCATCTTGGCCAATCATTTATCGAAAAGAAGGTGGAAATCCTTTTCCAGAGATACAAATCGACCTAAGGTATTTTCCTGTCCAACTAGAAAGTCTCTACTCCATAAGGGAAAGGGCAGGGCTAGTAACAATACCCAGAGATGGCTTTTAACCACTCTTTTCTTGAGTGGATCAAACCAAGAATGCCAACGCCTGAGTACCAACGAGCCATTTTCAATGGTCCAGAGGGTAATAAGGATGCAGGAGGCATCATCATCTTCGATAAAAACAATGATCAGCCACTGGTGAGCTAGGATAATGATAGTAGGGATATAGTTAAGGATAGGCTTCCAGTGTAAAGTCGCCCAAGCTACCCACTCATCCTTACTCATGTTACAATGCTCAAGATGTTCAATCAAATCCTAACGACACAGTTTAGATACCCTAACAAGCATCACATCCCTACCCAAAACATAGCGACATTTGCAGTCTAGTGCTTTCAACTGTTTGGCTTTCCCGGATTGGGTAAACCGAGAAGGGCAGTCAAAAACCCCAAAAAGACCCCTAGGAGGACAAAGCTCCAGAGATTCCATCTCCAAGAAGTCAAATACAATCCTGATGGCCAGCCGCCAGAACCAAGTAAGTATAAACCCCAGAAGGTCAAGTATGAAAAATGGACGACATGCCTTCTACCCAAAATACCCAGGAAAGAAAACAAAGAAACATGAAAAAATGTGATTCCCACTTTTTTTATATGGTTGGTATTAACCCTCGAGAGAGGGTGAACTCCATAAAATAATAAAATTCAATAGAAAACATCTAGATAGTAGAACCCAAATACCAAAGGTATAAATAGACATAGCAAGGACAATAGATAGATACCTCAAATACCAGGTCCGAAGAAGTCTTGCGATGCCTTGGAACCATTGATGCCTGAGATATCAGGTCCGAGGGTGACTATAAGGCTGTTGAGCTGTCAAGTCGACCAGCAGATGGAAATTCAAACAGTAATGGTGAATACTCACCAAGTCGTAGCCAACAATCCCATGCATGAAGCAAATATGCTAAAAAAAGGTGTTCAGATCCTATGATAGCAGTCATAGAAAGGGGGGGCACAGAATAGTCAGAAATCATCCAGCAATGAATGAAATACATCAGCATGGGAAGGGTGGCGAAAGGCCAAGAATATCTCATAGAGAGACCAGACACCAAGAATATGTCATAGAGAGACCAGACACCACCAGTCTGATAACTGAGGTGCCATTGTCGTCATAGCCACCATGGTTCTGCAGCTCCAAACCCTCGCCTCCCAATTCAAACCATTAGTTATAACCATATTCCAAACATTATAATTCAAACCATTAGTTATAACCATATACCAAACATTCTACCGTTTAATACTTGCCACTAAAACCATATATTACATTGCCAACTTATAATTCAAACCATTAGTTATAACCATATGCCAAACATGCCATCATTTAATACTTGTGACTAAAAAAAAGATATGGGGAGAGGTCTATGGGTTTGAATACATGACCTAATCCCCCATTTACAAGCACTCTAACCAATGCGCCAAATCTACCACATGTTAATGGATGTGGCAAAAAAAACTTATAAGTTGGAGGTGTAATTAGGGCTCGAAAATGGGCGTATGGCTCTCCATTTCGCACCCAAAAACCACCTTCAAACCACTATAAAACAGTGGTTTTGGAACAGATTTTGAGACAGAGAGAGTAGATTTGAGACCATCACAGAGAAGGCATGCTTCCCAAGGTGGATTTGCAATCATTCACATGTGGTTTTGCACACATCCCAAGGCAATTTAGTGCACTTCTCGGGGTGGTTTTCTACACATATCCCAAGACAGTTTTGACACACTTCTCAATGCGATTTTCTACACAGATCTTGAGGTAGTTTTGACACACTTCTCGATGTGTTTTTCTGCATATATCCTTAGGTAGTTTTGTCACAAACCCCGAGGCAGGAAAGTACAATCCATATAGGCCATACGGGTGGGCCAGAGATAGTTCTTGATTTGCATGCCAGAGGAGGCCTCAAGAAAACCTAGTCGAGTTTATACTATTTTTTCTTGAAATTTCGAGAGGAACACACTGGTGTAGTCTGTTTTTGAGTATGACTAACATAACTAAGAAGTGTTTCCATAACACTTGTTTTGTAAGCTTGAATACTTAATAAGATCAGTCTTCCCATTGGAAGAGGCCTGGAGGCATAGACCAGAAGGGGTGAACTTCGTTATCAGTTGTTGTCTTCATTTTATGGTTTACATATCTCTTTTATTTGCTTATGTGATTGAATTTAAGCATTAAAATCATATTTTAAGCATTTTTATGAGTACTTAACATATAAATTTCACATGCAATTAATAGTTAAAAAGATCCTGAAGATTTTCAGATCACATGCTTCCTTGATAAGTTCCCTGCAACCACATTTTCCTTTCCCTTTTTATACAAAATTTTGAAATCAAAAAATTGGATTTTGCTCACCCATTTTTGTTATTTTAGAGAGATTTTTTTAAGGGTTAGAAAATACTTCAGGCTGATGTGGTCTATTTTAACAAGGAATTCCCCCAGTTAACCAAGGCATGCATTATTACCATCATTTCTTTGTTGTAAGGCGATTTTGTTTGCTCACTTGGTTTTAACTTCCAACTTTCAAAGGAAATGGGATGTTTATCTTGCATGAGCACAACTCCTATACATGTACCTAAAGCATCACATTCAACGATAAATGTTTTTTGTGAAATTTAGGGCTGCTAGCACTTGAGTGGATGTCGTTATGTTTTTCAACTTGCAAACCAAGTTATTGCATCCTAATCCCATTTGAAAGCATCCCTTTTTAATAGCTATGTTAAGGGTTCCACAATTTGTGCATAGTTGTGAAAAAATCTTTTTATAATAACTTGTCAAATCAAGACATCCCCTTAACGATGTGATTGATTTTGGGGAACGTCACTCAATGATTGCTACAATTTTATTGGGATCAACCTTGATTCCTTCGGCTAAAAAAATATGCCCCAAAAATTCTATTTCTTTTTTCCCAAAACTACATTTCTATTTGTTAGCGTAAAACTTATTTTCTTTTAGAAGCTTCAATATTGTCTCTATGTGCTTGAGGTGTGAGTTCCATTTTTTGTTATAAAAAAGGCTATCATCAAAGAAGACTAGCATGAACTTCCTTAGGTATGCACGAAACAATTCATCCATTACGGCTTGAAATGTTTTCGTAGCATTGGATAATACAAACTACATCACTGTGAATTTGTATAAGCCTTAATGGGTGCAAAAAGCGGTTTTGGGAATATCTCCTTCCCGAATTCATATTTGGTAATATCTTGATTTTAGGTCTAATTTAGAAAAACAAAATTTCACCATGGAGTTCATATAACAATTCATCAATGAAGGGAATGGGGAATATATATTTTATGGTGAGCTTATTTAACGCTCGATAATCAATGCAAAGTCTATAAGATCATGTTGGCAATATGGCAGTGCAGGTTGTCATTGATGGCAACTAGATAAGACATAGAAACAAGCAGAATAATGACATGCTAAACAATGTTAATATGAAGTATTTTTATGTCGAAACAATGGCATATATAATACATGTTTACTATAACATTAGCATTCATGGAAATATTATAGGAATGCATGGGAGGTTGTTCAGGCTACTAATCAAAGGTGTATTTATCTTCACCGGAAGAGGGAAACATTGACTACTCAAATTCATATTACACTTTAGGAGGGTATCCAAAGAGACTTCATCAAAATAAAGAAGTATTATCTTCTCCACAATGCTTTATGGTTCACAAGGACTTGAACAATGTCACCCATGACACCAATTCCTACCAGGATCACTTAGAGGTTTTAAAACAGAAACATTACAATCTCAATGATTATGGCTTAGATATGGGTTATGTCATTATATATTCAGTTAAGGATATCTTTCTATTCATTGAACATACCTCCAATGGTAGGCTCTTAATCACTGATATAGTTCCAATGGATGCATGCCAAAGGATTCCCGCCGTGTGTGCATACATACAATATGTTAATAGAAACATTATGTGATGTTGTGATTTCAATTTACAAAAATAAACTTACCAAAGAAACTGGGAAACATTTTGAAAAAGCTTTCAAATGTGAACCATTCAAACCTTGAATTCATAACTCTTTTACTTCTCCAGGTTAGCCAAAAATCCACAATCAACAAGATGGATGCTCATAGCCTTGCAGTTGAACTGGCTCCATCAATATGCTGGTAGAGGAATAAAAGTAAAATCAATAAACAGAGGCTACAAAAATAGGTCATTGGAACAACTCTTAAAGTTATGGAGAAACCAGAGAAGAGGGCTACAGGGTTGTGTTGTTGGTCTAGGACACATGGTTGGTCCAAATCTATACAGAACTGTTACTGAAGAATCTTCTCATCGTTGCCATGGATAATAAAGCACTTTATTTCTGCAAGTAGATTCACGAGCATTATTATCTGATGAAAAATGAGGGGATCAATTTCCCAGTTGTGAAGTACTTTATGACTGACGATTGCACGAAGATGATGTAGAGGATACAATTTTGTTTTTGTGGATACTGATATACTGTGGTTTCAATATCCCTTCACGAAATGTTTGTTCAAGGCAAACATATAGATCACTTCAAACAACTACAATGGTAATCCATGGAATCTCAGAAACTCCCACAATCGTGGCTTCATGTACGCCCGGTCCAACCCACGAAAAGTCAGCTTCTTCAGATTCTGGTATCAATTGAAAGCAACACATCTAGGTAAAAACGAGTAGGATGTATTAAACTTTATCAAAGTTAAAGAGCTCTCATGCAGAGGCTTGGAAGTCATTTTCCTAGAGACAAAATATTTCAGAGGGTACTTGCAAAAGAACCTGGATTTGAATCTGGTCTACACCATGCACGCCAACTGTTGCAGAGGACTGAAGGAGAAGCTCAATGATCTCTGAAACACACTCTCTGATTGTTGTTGAAGGAATACCGAGAGAGTTTGAAGAGATTAGAGGAGTGGATCAGTGTAAATTATGAGGATATTTGTATTTTGCATGGATTTGGACTGACCACAGATACATTACATGAATAATTGCAGATCGAGACTTAGCAGCCATCGAATCAAACAATGGACGGTTGAGATTGCATTTTACAATTGGGGATTATCCCACATGGGCAAGGAAATGGAGGTTTCATGTGTTTATAAGGGCAGGCTTCACTAACGCTCATTGATGCGTAGAACAAAGGTTATAGTAGGGGCTTCGGTTGATTGGACTCCACAAGAATCTCACAACTCAGAGCTCGGGAAGACCTGGGTGGCAACCTAACCTTTTGTGCTGCCTATGTGGAAAATGATATGACATCAGACTGTCATAGAGGAACGAGTTGACATGGAAAGTTCGACTATCATAGAGGAACATGTTGACATGGCAAGGTTGAGTTGTGGATATAGACAACAATGAGAAAGGGAAGATGCACAGACGACGTGAATAAATTAGTTTGCAAGAATGTGCCATGGTGGAAAATAGTAAAGCGGTCAAGAGGATATGTAACAGTGATGGTGGCATGATAAGTGTCTGGTTATGTGTCATGGTCGTGTGTGTTCAAAGGCTCTTTGTTAAAACACCTATTTGCATGTTGCGAGAGCTCGTTAAGACATAAACTACTAGCATTTATATTATGACGATGGTTCTCTGTATAAAAGAACAAGGTGTTAGGCCTAAAGAATACAAAGATTCGAAGCTCTTAGGTTCTTGTGTAAAATCTGTTGAAAGAGCCCTTAGACCAAGAGTAAAAAAAATCTCATCTGTATAAAAGAACAAGGTGTTAGGCCTAAAGAATACAAAGATTCGAAGCTCTTAGGTTCTTGTGTAAAATCTGTTGAAAGAGCCCTTAGACCAAGAGTAAAAAAAATATTTTAGAGCTATAGCACTAGTGTTTTAAAAAGGGGTATAAAGATGTAAATTTCATTTAACGTCAAAGTAAAATACATGCATAAATTGTCTTTTGGTGTTATAATTAAAAGTCTTGTTACAAAACCTAAATGAAGAGGTATTATTAAAGTTAAATGAAGTGAAATAAAGAGACATGTCACTTAAGAAGGAACATGTCATTTAGTGAAAAGATGTGATGCATAACTCAAAGACATATATATAACACGACATGAAGATATTTATGTGTGTATCTATGTGGATTAAATATAATATTTTGGTGGATATTCTATCATTGATATGGACCTTGTGTTCATACAAATATATTGGTGTATGTAATCAGGTTGGAGCCTGAATGAGGATTTGATTCCTCTCTACATGTTGGATTGTGTATACAAGATGGGTCTTGTAAGAGAGTTGGGTCTCTCAATCTAGCTGGGTCTAGATAGTTCATGTTATGTGATGTAAAATTTTATTTAATAAAAATACATTTGACATATTCATATGTGTTTGTTATTTCATATATATATAATTGGTAAATGTTATGACTCATTAAATTTCATTTGTGTTTTGGCAAGATATTTTTTAGTTTTAAGAGGCACTGATTCACCCCCCCCCCCCTCTTAGTGTCTGAGACTTGTTCTACAATTGGTATCAGAGCTGGTTGTCTTTGAACAGCTCACTGCCAGAAGGTTGATCCAAAAGGAAAACAGGTCCATTTTTAGAGAAAAACACTTGATCTAAAGATAGGTGCCAAAATCAGCATTTTAAAAATGGCTGAAAATGTAGATGATAAAATCCCCCAATTTAATGGAGATGACTATGTGTTGGGCAATAGGGCAGACCCGGGTTTAATCCTTTTATGTCGCACCAACAAAAGACCCACTGTGTTGGCCCTTTCGGCAACAACCTGCGCACAGGTTGCAGTCTCACCCGAAACAGCAATGGGGTGCCGCAGAATCAGGTTTCTGCAAGCAAAGATGGATATTAATCTACCTTATCCTTTACTAACTTATTAATCAATAATTACACAGCTGTGTCATTCACTTTTATACAACTTCTTAGATAGATAAACAACCGTGACTTGCTTAGCCCACTACAACGAATTCACAGTGAAGCTTGTTATTAGCAGTGATCTAAGTTATCAAATGTATATAGTTATTAATGCATAAAAGAGAACAGAAATAGAAACAACACAAGAAACCACAACACCAAATATAACGTGGTTCACCCCCAGTGTAGGGGCTACGTCCACAAACTGTGTTTTATTCAACTTGCTACAAAACCACAATTTGATCTGCGCACTCAGCTGCAGATCCCTTCAGTCCTTAACAGCCGCGCACACAGCAGCAGGCCTCTGCGCACATAGCTGCAGATCTTTTCTCAATCTTCTTACAAAACCCTCTGCGCACACAGCTGCAAAGGTCGTCCACGCACACAACTGTGACTTAACCTTTCCTTACAAAATCAGCCTTAGCTTCGCCTTAATCTTTCTTACATCATCAAACCTTAACCTTTTCTTATTTACAAAAATGCCTATTTATACATCGTGTTATTACAAAACCATGGCTTCAAACCATGGGCACCCAAAACCCTAAACCCTGGATTTAAACCATGGGTTTATTACAAAAAGGGGTTTTGACTTACCCAGACACCCCTAAGACTATTTTGACCCATAACTCCGCTTACAAACAACCGCAAAGTTACCAAAACTAATAATCCTTAGGGTACACGTCCCAACACTATGCCAATTGGAGGGATTCCATGAAGTTTCAGTTGAAGTCCAAAGGAGCACATGTGTGGGATGCTATAGCAAGCAAGAAATGGTACTTGAATAACAAAACCAAAATTTCAAAAGATGATCAGAAATTCAATTCTATCGCTTTGCAAAATATTAAGAGACCCTTATCAAATGATGTCAAGATGAGACTAGGGCACTACACCTCTGCAAGAAAGCTATGGATAAAGATTGAAGACACATATCAAGCCAAGTGTCAAAATGCAGGAGAAGATACAAGTCAAAAATATGATGAAGAAATAAGTGAAGATATGATGAGCAATGAAGAGAACAATCCCTCATTTGTCTCATCACAAAGCAAAGAAAACATTGGGCTAGATGAACTTTCAAATAAAAGTTGTTATGATGATGAAGTACTCTCTAAGGAAAAAGAAGAATACCTATTAATTCTCAAAGATAAAATCCTGATTACTAAGAATGAAGACTTGAAGAAATTGAAGGAATACTTTTTTATTGCAATTGAAAATACCAAGAAAAAGATAAGTTTTTATCCTAAAAATGTTTTAGATAAGATTGAAAACATGTTTATGGTCACTCTAAGTGAGCTTGAAACTATTTTCAAGATCAATGACTTATTGCATGGATTGTGGATGGAATCCAAAAATTCTAGAAGAACATGCAAGAGTCCATTAGATACAAAAAATGACTTGAAGATCCTAAAGGATAAGTTCTGTGCACTAACCAAGAAACATGAGGCTACTGAGATGATATTGAATGAGCAAAGGATCTAGCTAGATGACAAGGAAAAAGAATTGAACACTTTCTCTAGTTTTAATTTACAATTGGAAAATAAAATTAATGAAATAAAAGAGGTAAAGTCTGAAGTCTTTAACCTTAGAAGACAAATTGAAGCTAATGAAAGAGGGATTCCTAACCAAGAGAACCAATTGAGAGGAAGGGAGACTATAGAGAGGCAAAATTTACTGGATTGGGAGAAGAACCTACAAGAAATACAAGAATGGCTTATAGAAGGCAAAAGGTCACTAAATCAAAGAGAAGGATATTTTAATATGGCCATGAAACATATTGAGAAGGAATTGTAGGATGACAAGAAGCAGATTGAAAAATATCATGCAACCTTAAAGGAGAAAGAGGATAGGTATCAAAGGATGGTTGCTTTAGTATCTAGAAAAGAGGATGCTACTAAAGAAAAATCTATTATTAACAAAGAAGAGGAAGAATCTACATGTCTCGCAGGAAGTGAGATAAAGAAAAGTTACGCTAGTACATTCACAAAAGGTGGAGAAAGGAAAGCAATGGATTATCTTCAATCCAAATATATTTATCCATACAAGGGAAATCAGAAGAGCAATCTATATAATAGCTCAACCATTATAGATGAAATTTGGAGTAGGCAAAGACCATCCCATGACAGAATTGGTCTTGGATACAAAAAGGCTAAAGAATATGAGAATGTGACTCCCCTGCCCAAGTTTGAGGAAGTTTCTTCCTCTTCAGAACTCTTCAGAAAAACATAGTGAAATTACAAATCAGATACCAGATCAGAACTCTGCCATGAGAAGGAATTATGGAATACAAAGGATAAAACATGAATCACATAAGAAAGGGAGTTTATTATATCATACTAACACTTGGTATGGTAACATATTTAATGGCTACTGCTACTCTTGTCACATACATGGACACAAACCAATGGAATGTGATACTTTTGAAAAGAAAACTCAAAAGAGTTCCTCTGAAAATAAAAAGTGTTGGAGATGCAAGGGTGTTGGGCATACAACAAAGTTTGTCACTCCATAAGATGTTTCAAGTGTGAAGGATTTGGTCACAAAGCAAAAAATTGCATGAATCCAAATAAACAATACAATCAAATGGAGGATGCTCCAAGGAGTCAAAGAAGGGATTTGAAAAGAGACGACATTCAAACTCTAGAAAGAAAGGCGCCTCATGAAATGTCTTTAAAGATGGAATCTGAGAAAATCCATAAGAATTTAAGAAAGACAAGTCCAAATAAGAATATGAAGAAAGTTTGGAGACCAAAGACAGGAGGTCTCAATCCTCATGTCAAAACATGTGACTCTCATGGAAAGGAATCTCTAGAAGAAGACCCTTATTCTGTTAATGATGACCACACCATTGTTAAAGAAAATCCAAGTGTTGAAGAGGACATGGAAATGACACTCTTACTTTGTTAGAAATCATCTGTTGGATTTCAGTCCAAACAAAAAACAAAAAAACAAAAAAAATGTCAAAATCAAGTTGCATCAGTTCAGGGGGAGACAGTTAACAATTGGCAAAATGGAAGAAATACAACAGTCCAAATGAAGAAAGATTTTTTTTCTTTGATAAAAGAAGTTCTTATTAGATGTTAGTCTAAACAAAACTTTCAAAACTTAGTTTCCTATTATCAAAGATTAAAAAATGGACTTAAATATATAAAGATGACTTAGATCATAAATCAGTAATCAAATTTTTGAACACATTTAAGAAAGAGCACTAAGTTAGGGGGAGTTGATCGCATTGCTCTTCACTCATGTGAAAAGAGATAGATGACAAAATAAATTGGTGAGTAATTTGATAGTAGAGTGAGAACTACAGGATTGTTTCTGTCAATAAATGTAAAGGCATATGATGATCAGTGAAGTATTGAGAAATTATTGAGTAAATATAAATCTAATATCTCAAGAAAATAATGCATCAATTGGTATCACATTGCTCTTCACTCATGTGAAAAGAGATAGATGACAAAATTGTCAAGGGGAGTTAATCAACCCTTTGTCCTTGATGTCAAAGGGGGATAAATGGAAATAGTGTTGCCATCAATGCCAAAGGGGGGGATTGTTGGCAATATGGTAGTGTAGGTTGTCATTGATGGCAACTAGATAAGACAGAGCATCAAGCAGAATAATGACATGCTAAACAATGTTAATATGAAGTATTGTTATGTCGAAACAATGGCATATATAATACATGTTTACTATAACATTAGCATTCATGGAAAGATTATAGGAATGCATGGGAGGTTGTTCGGGCTACTAATCAAAGGTGTATTTATCTTCACCAGAAGAGGGAAACATTGACTACTCAAATTCATATTACACTTTAGGAGGGTATCCAAAGAGACTTCATCAAGGTAAAGAAGGATTATCTTCTCCACAATGCTTTATAGGTCACAAGGACTTGAGCAATATCACCTATGACACCAATTCCTACAAGGATCACTTAGAGGTTTTAAAACAGAAACATTACAACCTCAATGATTATGGCTTAGGTATGGGTTATGTCATTATATATTCAAGTAAGGATATATTTCTATTCATTGAAAATAAATCCAATGGTAGTCTCTTAATGACTGATATAGTTCCAATGGATGCATGACAAAGGATTCCTGCTGAGTGTGCATACATACAATATGTTAATAGAAACATTATGCGATGTTGTGCTTTCAATTTACAAAAATAAACTTACCAAAGAGACTCGGAAACATTTTGAAAAAGATTTCAAATGTGAACCATTAAACCCTTGAATTCATAATTGTTTTACTTCTCTGGGTATCCAAAAATCTGCAGTCAACAAGATGGATGCTCATAGCCTTGCAGTTAAACTGGCTCCATCAATATTCTGGCAGAGGAATAAAAGTAAAATCCATAAACATAGGCTGCAAAAATAGATCATTGGAACAACTCTTAAAGTCAAGGAGAAACCAGAGAAGAGGGCTACATGGTTGTGTTGTTGGTATAGGACACATGGTTGGTCCAAATCTGTGACAGAGTTGTTACTAGAGAATCTTCTCATCGACGTGGATAATAAAGCACTTGATTTCTACAGGCAGATTCATGAGCATTGTTATCTGATGAAAACTGAGGGGATAAATTTCCCAGTTGTGAAGTACTTTATGACTGGCGATTACATGAATATGATGGGGAGAAGGTTGTGTTTCTTTGGCCAGGTGTTAGAGGGAGGATACAATTTCATTTTCTCAAATACTGATATACTATGGTTATGATATCCCTTCATGAAATTTTTGTTCAAGGAAGACATATAGATCGCTTCATACCACTACAATGGTCATCCACAGAATCTCATAAAATCCCCCAATGGTGGCTTCATGTACACCCAGTCCAACCCACAGATACTCGGCTTCTCCATATTCTGGTATCAATCGAAAGCAATGTTATCAGGAATATTGCACCTTCTACAGATAGAAGTTGTTCCTCTGGTCTGAATGGTTCAATTCCAGAACAAATGAGTGAACGAAAAAGGATGAAGACCTTCCCTGAATGCTATAGACACCCGGAATACTACTTCGATTGTGAACCTGTGTACCTACAAACATATCAAACATACAAGCACATAAAAGCTACCATAAAATCATCTACTTATCCATGCTAGTGACTAAGGAATCTAACAACATGTACATCTGAAATCAAAACAACAATAATGTGGGACGAAAATCAGATTTGCATTAAGAATGTATGGAGAAGCTTACAACCATTTCCTTAGTGTCAAAAATCCCCTCCACGAGACAAACACTTCATCCCCATAAGCTCCAACTTTTCTCTCTATGCTCTCCAATGATTTGGACTAGGTAGTCAATCCAACAACATAACAATACCTCTATAGTTCTCCCCCTCAACTATGGATATGAGCTTGTATTTATAAGGTTCAATGGATAGGGATAGTTGAGAGAATGGTGGGTGAGGTAGCTCAAAATAACCCATAATGATAGGGATAAGGGAGGACGCGAGGCTTAAGTTCTAGAAGCCTCGAGAAACTTCTTGTTTTCCCATTTTACCTAGGGTACCGCTTTTGTTCCCTTATGAAAAAGTGGTTTAGATGAGAACCGCTTTAAGACCAAAGAACATAGGTGGTGGCACTGCTTCTCTAAAATAGGATACAGGCGGTGCTGAGCAAGGTACTGCTCATCAGCCACAAGTTAAGCATGGTGCTAGGTTTTTTCAAGCAGAATTGACAAACAGAGTAAGTTTCCACTCTAAGTGTTGGGATTAAGGGAAAATATGGAATTTAAGGGTCTTATCACATGATGGTGACAGGATTTAGGTATAACAGAATTCCCCCCCAAAGCATGAGACTTAGAGGGATATGATAAGTGAGAGCTTTGAGAGAACAAGTTGTCACTTCGAGGTGAGAATGTCAGCTCAGTCGGAGAATGTCGTTAAGTAGGCATCTATAGTACATCAATACTTTTGACTCATAGACAAATGTAACTAACTCATGGCTGTGGACCAATACAAAGCAGATCCATAAGAGGAATAAACAAGCATGGCTACTAGAATACAGCGTAGATCCATGTGATAGAGGACTCAAACTTGGACATAGCTACCAAACATACAACGTAGATCTATGTCATACAGACACAAATTTGAGCATAGCCATGACCATACAAATGTGGATCCATGCTAGATATACAAAACTCCATCACAACCTAGGAAAGCAATGAGCACTAAACAAATACCCAGGGTCTTCGTCTTGTCTTCCACAAAGTACTATTCTATCCATGTGATTACAATGATCTGAAGTCGAACATGGTAGAAACCACTTGATTACCGGCCAATGATGTGAACCATTAACAAGTGCGAGGGAGATCACCATTGATGTCAATGATTCCCAAGGTACCCTAGTACAATCTACTGAGCATGAATAGATGTCTTGATGTCAAACACCTAGTTGATTCTATCGATCAAAGGTCAATGATGTGAACCTATGTCGAGAGCGAGAGAATCTGTCATTGAGGCATACAGATCTCAAGGTACTAAATTTTGTTTCTAAGACTATTTCCCAGATGATGAGCTGATGTCGATGGGAATAGTCTCGTCGAAGGAGGGCCATGATGAGTCCCACATCGACGACACGAAACTCAAACCACAGTTCTGGAATGATGTAAATTTAGTAACCATAAGACTGACTCAAAATTACTAACACAGAGACTGTTTTGACTGCAGAGGTAAAACTTCTTCAACTTCCCTTTGAACATCGGGTGACACGACAAGAGCCTTGGTAGCATGACTAGAACATACAAACACACAATGCGACGGGGGACAATGCATTCTTTTGAAAGACTCAAAGGAGTGATATGACTCATGAAAGTGGATCATCACAGAGATCAGCTGAATACCCAATTAACTAAAATGATATGTAGATAAGTGCCATGTTCAAAGGTAACGACAAACTACTACCATTTATTTGCAAAATGATTCCCTTCCCATTTTCCCCATCGTGATTGATGAGTGCCTCTTTTTGGTTTTACGAGTTCAAAGAGGGTAACGAACACTCGTTATAGCTTATCCGAAGACAAGTCCAAACTCATATGTTTTACGAACCTAAGAGAGGAGGGGTTCATTCCCAAAAGAGGGTCTCTCAATGTTTAATTTTAACGAGTCCAATGAAAGAAAACTCGGTATCGTTCATGTTTAGAGAGTCTAAACGACCACGGAAGAAGACTCCATAGGGTCATTTTTCGTAAAATAGTTCACCTGAACCGAAAAAGTGATAACCTACCACCAGATGAACGACTCTTCAAATGCTTTAACGAGCGTGAAGAAGACAAGATCACTCGACAATATTTCCATATTTAAGGAGCCCGAAAAGAGTTTAAAGAAGACTCCACTAGGTCTCTTTTCACGATGAGATATTTTACGAGCCTGAAAAGAATAAAAAATGGACTTGGACCTTTCATGCTAAGTTTCGAGAGCATGACCGAATTGTCGCAATAAATGCTCAAAAGACTTTTTCCGTTTTATCGCAATACGAAAAAGTCAAAAATGAACTCCCAAAACTTTACTGCTACTGCTCTTCTATCATGCAACGACTAGAAAACAAGTGTTAAATTCCCCAATAAATGACATTAAAGGATTACAATTGGTAGATTTTGAGTAATAAACGATTTTAAAACAAAACTATAGCATGTCAAACCCTAAAATGTATATAAAAGTCATGTAAATAGTAAAAAATAAAAACATTTTACTATTTACCCATAGTGGAGAACCTTTGGAGCATTTTCTTCGCCAGATTTTTAGTCACTGATATCAGGAGAATCCACCATCGGATTCACGCATCATCAGTTCCAGGTAATAGCCTAGACCCTACTCTTTCATTTTATGCCTTCAATTTTGATTTTTAATCGTGTTTTGGGCTTATATAGAAAGCCCTAAAATCATGGAAGCGGGCACCGCTCTTAACCCTTGCAGGATAAGCAGTACCCCACTAGAACCGCACCAAAAACATAGTGCACAGGAGGTGCCACCTCCTTTCCTCAATGGGACACAGGCGGTGCCGACCGGGGAGAAATAAAAGTGGTTGCACAAGATAAACTAGCTCATTTTTATTGATTTGAATGATTAAGAATGCTTCTAACAAGTCTTGTGATGGTTTTTGACAGGTTCTTGTTGATAAAAAATGGTCATATGGAAAGAGCGGCAACATGATAATGACGACTCCTTCACTGAATGAAATGCGGGTTGCATAGCCACATTGAGAGACTATAGACTCTTAAAGTTCGTCCGCACACCTAGTATGGTATTGCATGAGCGACTACTAGAGTATATACTCTGGATGTGGAATATGGAGCAACAATATTTTGAGGTTGGTGCTCACATATTGTCAGTTGAGGTAGAGGAAATCTACTTCCTGACTGGCCTTTTGAGACGGGGTGCTCCCATCTCGCTGATTGGTTCTCGCGGGAGGGACATTACTATCAGGAGTTGATAGACCGTCACTGCATTCCTGGGACCAGGACATCGAGGAAGACAATTCCCATAAAAGCAGTGGTGGATGGCCCTCTACAAACCATGTTGCTTACCATGTAGAGAGTGGCAGGAATCCAAGGAGTACACTAGGCATCTAGAGCGCATATTCCCTACGCCATAGAGGCCATGGTGCCTACAATCTTTAATTGGGCAGAGACTCTACTTTCGATCTTCAAGGATCAGCTGACCAAGTGTTGGCAGGGGGAGCTGAAGCAATTTGGTTTCGGTTCCATTCTAGCTTGCTTCTTCTTCGAGCGGGTTCCACAGATGAGACCCCAGGTGGTCTTTACAGAGTTGAGAGCATGGGACCCTCGCATGCAGAGGTGGGTCCAGATTATGGCCCGTACTGGAGCGGGTAGGGGGAAGGTAAAGTTTGGTGACCCATTCTTTTGATGGTTGAGAGATCAAATCCTCATGGTGGAGGATTATGTATATGCAAGAAATGACTTCAGCGGTGACCCTAACCTACCGCTCCCACCTGGTGGACAGTGGGGTGACATCGGTAAGAAACAAAATACCCTAAAATGGAAATAGTGTTTTTATGTTTTTTATGTTTAGTAATGAGACTTGAAAGTTTTCATGCAGACATCGGAGTAGCACGACCAGGGGGAGCCTTCCCTCTGGATAGGTGAGTCAACGCTCGTTTTGTACCACAGGGGGACAATGTGATAGGGGAGTTAGAGGATAACCTAGACAGGTTGACTCTAGACATCCCTTAATCTTCTATCGATGACCTCCCATTGAGGTATCAAAGGCCTACAGTAGGAGTACCGGGACGTTTTAGCAGACTGCTATGTAGATTAGCCCAGGAAGTGATGTGTTACCACAAGCATCATTAGATGATGAGTGCATGATGTATCCACTAAAAGCTGATAGATTTAGGATTTTTTACCTGAAATCCTACATGCTTCAGATGAGGTCTCATGACCTATTTTTTGTAAAACATGTTCATATATATATATATATATATATATATATATATAGACTTTTACTTGGTGTTTAGATGTCTCAAATGGTGAATGTATTTTACATGAGTTTTATGTGTCTTTTATAGTTTATTTACAATGAACCAAGTTTGATTTTCATGTCATGAATGGGCAATATTCCAATCTAGGATGTAATTAACCAATGAGTTAGCAACTACATTATGTTCCCTAGGGATATGCCTATAGGTGATAGTTTCAAATGATGTTTCTAACAATCGTACCCTCCAGAAGAGACGAAGAAGCACGGGATTCCTAATGGTATAAACATGGTTTAGATGACAAACCGCCATTTGTGAGTCCATCGAGACTACCAAGTTGCGAACATCATGGGGGGCAGCTTCAGTCAAAAGACCTATGACTGCTCCATACTCAACGATATTGTTGGTAGCAGGACCAATACAAATCGCTCATGAACTGACCAAATCGTAAGCTAGGAAATAGAGAACCCAAGCAGCTGAGGCAAGATTCAAGGTGTGGCGGAAAGCACCATCAGCGAAGCCGTAGAAAGCCATCTACTCTACATGACCAAAACATGGTATAAACAAATATGGACACTAAACTCAAAACCATATTGAAAATACTTAAGCACACTGAAAGTCAAGTAATATACATATATACAAGATACTGTCCAAGAGAGATCTACACATAGTACCTCTTCAGGTACAACCCATTGTGAGGTTTTACTAAAGGGATTCCATCATAGTCTATGATCTCATAGGCCTTTTTCTCTAAAAATTTAGAAATAACGAAAGGACCGTACCACAAGGATTCAAACTTTCCTTTCCCTAGTTTGTCATATCTCTGATAGTAAGTCAAAACTAGGTCCCCCTCATTAAAGGCACGATATTGGACAAACTTGTCATACTGCACCTTGACACATTTCTTGTGTGCCTCATTAGCCAAGGCAACATCTCTCCTATTTTCGTCAAGGTTGTTCAAGTATAAAAATCTATCTTTCTCTGCAGAAGTGTCTAGGAGAAGTTCAACAACAAGTTTCAAGGATGGAATCTGACATTGAATCAGCAAGACAGCTTTGAGTCCATAGACAAGCTGGAAAGGTGTGAAACCAGTAGTTGTTTTCACTGAAGTCATGTAAGCCCAAAGAGCGGAAAAAAGGATATGGTTCCAGTTGGACTTATGGTATCCAACCATCCAACGAAGCATCATTTTCAAAACTTTGTTAATGGCCTCTACCTGACCATTGGCTTGTGGATAATAGGGCGTAGAGTTTTCATGACAAAAACCTAGCTTGGCACTTAGTTCCTCCATTATTTGATTATGGAAATGTGATCCGTGATCAGTAACTATGGACTGCGGGACTCTGAATCTAGCTATCGCATGATTGAATACGAAGAGAGCGGCAGTCTTACCATCTTTCGCATATGTAGGCATGGCCTCATCCCAGTCTGTAAAATAGTCAACGACCATGATGATGTAACCATTCCCCTCGGCTGAGGTAGGCTTACAATGCATATAATCAATCCCCCATTTGGAAAAAGGGACAATGGAAATGACAGGGTGTAGCGGAGCAGGATGAGTGTGCTTTTTCGGATAAAAATGTTGACAGGGTGGGAATTTCTTGACAGCCTCGTGACAATCTTTAAAGACTGAAGGCCAGAAATAGCCAGCGCGAAGGATTTTCTGGGTTGTAGGAATCCCAGATAAATGACCACCACATGCTCCAGAGTGGAAATCATTCAACACTTGTTCATCTTCCTCGTGGGTGAGGCATCGCCAAAAAATGGAATCGATACCACATCTATACAAAGTGTCATTCAAGATGAGGTAGTATTTTGTGCGTTGACGGATACGGTGGTGATCATCATGGGATAAATTTGGCTGAAATCTATGTGTTTGGAGATAAATGAGCAAATATCCATGCCATGGGTCAGTAATGCTTATCAGGAATAGGAATTCATCCGAAAATGAATCATTGGGCTCAGATTCCATCAAAGCAAAGGTAAGATCACACATGAGCTTGGCAAAGACCAAGAATTTCTTTGATGTGGCTTTGGTGAATTCCAGATCAAACTCTTGTAGTATGACTATCCATCGAGAGTACTTGCCCCTGAGCACCTGATGAGTCAGGATGTAATACATAGGGTTCTCGTCTACCAATACGGTGGTTGTGCGGAGAAAAATGTAGTGACAAAAATTTTGAACATCAATGATTATGGCCAATGCTAATTTCTCCACACATGAATATCAGGTTTCAAAATCCTTAAGATTCTTACTAGCATAGTAGATCACGTGCTCCTGACCGTCGGAATTTTCCTGCACCAAAACCATAGCGATGGTAGTAGTGGAGGCAGCAATATATAAGAGAAAATCCTTTGCATAATCTGGGGGGTGTATCACGGGTGAATGAGTCAGAGTGTGTTTGATATTATCAAAGGCTCGTTGGGCTTGGTTGTCCCAATAGAACGGAGTGTCCTTCTTAAGGAGATGCATATAACCGTGTGTTTTCTCTGCAAAATTTCACATGAAACGATGGAGAAATTTTTCCTTCCCTTACAAAATTTGGAGTTCTAGAAGGTTGGTTGAGGCTGGTAGAGCTAAAATAGCGGCAATTTTCAATGGATCTATCCAGATGCCATCCTTAGAAACCACAAAACCGAACATGCATCTTGTCTCAATGCAGAAAACACATTTATGAGGATTGAGCCATATATTATAATGATGGAATCTCAGGAAAATGTCTCTAAGATGACCAGGGTGGTCCTCCCGTTGCTTTGAATGAGCAGGGAGGTCATCAAGGTATGATTCAACAATATGTTTTATATCGTGAAATACATAGGACATAGCACGCTAGAAATTGACTGAAACGTTTTTTAAGCCAAATGGTAACTTCCTATATGCAAAGGTTCCCCATGGGCAAATGAATATCATCTTGTGCTGATCGATGGGTAAAATATCAATCTGATTATAACCCAAAAATCCATCCATAAATGAGAAGATGACACTTCCGTCACAGTTGTCAATAATCTGGTCAATATGCGCAATAGGAAAGTTGTCTTTGGGACAAGATTTGTTCAAATATCTAAAATCGATACAGACCCTAATGGTGCCCTGCCTTTTATTTGTGGAAATTGAACCTAGGTGTTAGAACAATTAAACTCACAACAATTGCCAATTACACATGCAAATTACTCACAAAAGAGACTGAATATGGAGATGAACACTAATCTGTATTGAATAAGTGTACAATAGCCAACCTTGTGAAGTCATAGGATGCCACAATAAATAATTACATGAGATATTTGAATGCATGAAGATGCCATTCGAATTTAGTCAAAAGCAGGCTTACTAAATCTAAGCAAATCCCCCATAGGTGCATAAAGCAATTTCCAAAACTGTCTAGGAGCTCACGAATTGGCAAAATAAATTAGGAAAGCTAATAGGTGGTGGAAGGACAACTCATACATGCTTTTGATAGGAGAAAAGAGTGGAGGATGTTGAGGACAAAAAACAAGTTAACTTCACCTAGTCAAACTTTCCCAATTGCCTTAAAACTCAGAAAAAGCAAGCAATAAAGCAGAAAAAGCAGACATACGCTAGGGAGGCCAAGAATAAAGCAGATTTGATTCCAAGAGGTTTCCTAAGCGCTCCATGCCTCAAATTTAGCAAGTTTTACCACTATGGATGTGTGGAGGACAACTTGCATAAGGTGGAATATGGAAACTAGGCAAATAAGACAAAAAATGGATTAATTAATGTCTAGGTAGCTAACTATGGGTTGATTATTCTAACACCCCCCCTTAAGCCTGAATTATGAGTAAAATATCAGAAACTTATAGGGCCTAGCAACAAGGCTTAGTCACCCTTTACATACTGCATGTCCATTTAACCAAGGAAAGAGGCAAAAACCCAGTGGGAAAAATCCTCCCTTAAACATGGACTATAAAACAAAATTTTGGAAATATTGTCATCACTCATGCTTCACAGCATGATCAGCAATCCCCAACAGTGATTTGAGATTGCTGAATGTATTCTCACAAAAAAACTTTGGTGAAGATATCTACTACTTGTTCTGAAGATGAACAAAAGAGTAGGTGAATGGTGCCGTCATGCACAAGCTGTCTGATGTAGTGCATATGGATCTCAATGTGTTTGGTTCTCTACTTCTGAAATAGATCATTACAGATTTGAATGGTACTCTGATTATCATAGTAGATAGTAGTTGAGTATTCTGATTCGAAGCCACACTCTCCAAGTAACCCCTGCAACCATAAACATTGAGTTGCTTCATTTACAACTCCTCTGTACTCTGCTTCTGTAGATGAGAGTGCAATGGCACTCTGTTTCTTGCTTGAATAGCTGATTGGCCCTTCTGCAAGCATGAACACATATCCTGATGTTTACTTTCGATCTGTGTTGTCACCTACCCAATAACTGTCAGTAAACCCAATCAAATCAAGATCAGATTTAGCTTTATAGAAGATCCCATGAGTCCTTGTTCCCTGAACAAAGTTAAGGATCCTTTTGGCTGCTCTCCAATGGATATCATGAGGTTGATCCATGTATCTTGAAGTCACACTTAATACATAATAAATATCAGGTCTAGTATGTGTAAGATACAACAAACATCCAATCAATTGCCTATACAGTGTATTGTTTACCATAGGTGAAGAATCAGCTTCTTCAAGCTTCACTCCTGAAAGGAAAGGAGTCTTGCTTGGCTTGCAATCCTTCATTTTGAATTTGTTCAGCAAATCCAAGGCATACTTGGAAAGATTTAATTTTATTCATTCTTTGGTTTGAGCAATCTCGAGCCCCAAAAATTGGCTCAATAAGCCCAAATCTGTCATTGAGAAGGCATGGTTCATTGCATCCTTCAAGGAAGCAATTTCATCCTTTGAGCTTCCTGTAATGAGAAGGTCATCAACATACAAAACAATGATCATTAATGAACCATGAATCAGCTTCAAATATACATTTGGATCTGATTTGCATCGAACAAAATTCAGTGATAGCAGAAAGCTATCAATCTTGGCATACCAAGCCCTGGGGGCTTGCTTAAGCCCATACAATGACTTCTTTAGCCTGCACACAAGAGATGGGTTAGTAGAAAATCCTTGATGCTGCTGCATTTATATCTATTCAGTGAGATCTCCATTCAGGAAAGCACACTTCACATCCATGTGGTGTACCTCCCACTGTTTTGAAGCTGCAATGGCTAAAGCTAGCCTAATGGAGTCCATCTTTGCCACTGGTGCAAAGGTCTCATTGTACTCTATGCCATGAACCTGTGAGTAGCCCTTGGCTACCAATCTAGCCTTGTACTTCAGAGGTGAACCATCAGTAGAAAATTTGGTTTTGTACACCCACTTACACTGAACTAGCTTCCTCCCTGGGGGAAGATCAACTAGCTCCCAAGTGTTGCTCTTCTGGAGTGAGTTGAACTCTTCTTCCATGGTTGTTTGCCATCTTGGATCAGTTTCTGCATATTCATATGTCTGTGGGTCTGATTCAACCATCAGATAGCATTTCTCTACAAACATAGGATCTTTCATGCACAAAGCACTCTCAAACTGAGATCTAGTCCTCCTAGGATCATTAGGATTTCCAGCTAGTTCTCCAGCTGCATGAATGGTCTTGGCTGCCCATTTTGGTCTTGCAGGACTGTTAGGATCTGCAATCAAATCATCATTATCAGACATATCAGAATCAGCATGTTCAACTATCTCTTCACTTACATTCAGAGGTTCTGGTGGTGAAGAGGATTCTCCAACTTCCACTGCTGCTAGGGGCTCTTCTTGAAACTGAACACACCTTTCAATGAAGGCTTTGTTTGTGCTCAAATTGATCAGCTTGTACCCTTTTGAATATTCAGAGTAACCAACAAATAGACAATCTTGGATTTGGGGCTGCAAAGCCTTCCTCTTTTCTGTTAGAATTCTAGCCCAAGCCCTTGAGCCAAAAATCCTGAAATGGGTCACATCTGGCTTGTGCCCACTCCATGCTTCGAAAGGAGTCATACCATCAAGCTGTTTATGAGGCACCCTATTCTGGATATAGGCTGCATATTTTATAGCTTCGGCCCAAAACTTTGGTGGAAAAGTCTTAGCCTCCATCATGCATGTTGCCATCTCTTTCAGTGATCTGTTCTTCCTCTCAGCAACACCATTCTGTTGTGGTGTGTAAGGGATAGAATGCTGCATATGAATACCTGCATCTGCACAATATTGCATGAACTCGGACTTGACATACTCACCACCATTTTCATATCTGAGGACCTTGAGTTTCCTCCCAGACTGGTTTTCAACCAAAGCCTTAAAGACTTTGAAGAGGCCAAAAACTTCAGACTTGTGTTTCAAGAAGTAAACCCAGCAATACCTAGAAAAGTCATCTATGAATGTCAATGCATATTTGTCCTGACTCATTGACATATGAGGAAATGGGCTAGAAACATCACTGTGGATCAACTCAAGAGGTGCAGAGGTTCTCTCATGACTAGCTCTCTCAAATTTATGCTCTGGGTGTTTTCCTAGGATGCAACCTTGACAAACTCCTTTGGAAAACTTAATCTTTGGTAACCCTATGACCATCTCTTTTTCACTAAGATCAGAAATATACTTGTAATTTAGGTGGCCAAATATTTCATGCCAAAGCTTGCTTGCCTTATTAGCATGAATCAGAAGAGAAGAGGGGTTTGAGTAGGGTAGGAAGTGTGAGAACATGTATACCTTAGAAGTGTGCTTTGCAACTCCTTTTGCAATGAATTTACCACTTGAGATCTCTGTGATCTCAACTTCATCAGGGGAGAATATGACCTTCTTTGGAGACCCTGTGTGGGTCATCCGATACACTGATAAGAGGTTAGAGGCAAGACCTAGAACATACAACACATTGCTGAACTTACCATGGTCAAGATCAATCCTCCCTTTTCCCATACTTTCAGTGAGAGAGTCATCTCCTAGTACTATTGGTGGACCTTTCGACATGTCAAGTGAGGTGAATGCCTCCTTTGTTGAAACCATATGTCTTCAAGCTCCAGAATCAATGGTGAAACTAGGTGAGCTTCATGTGCCAGCAACCAATGCATGAACTCTCTCTCTGTCTTCTGAATTTGATCCTCCTTCCCTCTTCTTTGAGCTGTCTGGAAGGGAGATGCCATTCTTCTCTAGGATTTGGGTCAGCATGTCTATTTTCTTCTTCATGCAGGATCTTTTAGAATGATTTCCCTTACTGTAGTATGCGCACTTTTTCATTTCTCCTTTGTTCTTCTTCTTCTGGGGGTTCTTCTTGGAACCTTGAGGCTCCTCTAAAGACTTGTTCTTGTCTCTCTTTTGCTCAGGTGGCTTTTTAGCTTTCTTCTTGCTTTTTGAATCCACCCTCGAATCTCCAGCAACCAGAGCTTGGTCTTTGGATGGTTTGATGGTGCCCCATCACCAATTTATCTTGTTCTTGTGTGAGAGATTCCATGAAATCTGCAAGGCTAGGCATTTTCCAGGCTTGAGCTATCAACTTTGTGGCATAGAAGGTCGAAACAAACACTGAATAGTCAGGGCCAAGATTTGAGAGTATGGCCAAGACCAGCTGATCATCCTTCTTTTCGATCCCACATTGTTTTAGCTGCAAAACAAGTGCTTTGAACTTGGAAAAATAGAGTTGCAGGGATTCAAAGCTATTGGGACTCAGGGAGATCAATTCATTTTCAATTTGATGTTCCCTCATCTCATATGTATTTCCAAAAAGATCAAAAAGCTTCTCCCATACTTCATTTCATGATTTCAATCCATCAAGATGGAAAAGGAGGTCTCTAGATATACTCAGACACAGGAGACCATAGGCCTCATCCCTCCAACTGTGCCATTTAATCTTATTTGTTGACATAGTCATTTTGTAGAGGCCTTTCACTCTCAACAGTATCTCCATCTCTGCTTTCCATTCAAAGAAGTTAAATGGAGTCAAGATGATCTTCTGAGATTGATCCATAGCTCAGAAATTGTCCCTTCAGTCAGCAGAATGCTCCCAGTCAATGATGTCGAACCTGCAAAAAAAATTGGAAGGAGAGAAATCGATCTACAAAGGCTTTGATACCATGTGGAAATTGAACCTAGGTGTTAGAACAATTAAACTCACAACAATTGCCAATTACACATGCAAATTACTCACAAAAGAGACTGAATATGAAGCTGAACACTAATCTGTATTGAATAAGTGTACAATATCCAACCCTGTGAAGTCATAGGATACCAAAATAAATAATTGCATGAGAGATCTGAATGCATGAAGATGCCATTCGAATTTAGTCAAAAGCAGGCTTACTAAATCTAAGCAAATCCCCCATAGGTGCATAAAGCAGTTTCCAAAATTGTCTAGGAGCTCACGAATTGGAAAAATCAATTAGGAAAGCTAATAGGTGGTGGAAGGACAACTCATACATGCTTTTCATAGGAGAAAGGAGTGGAGGATGTTGAGGACAAAAAACAAGTTAACTTCACCTAGTCAAACTTTCCCAATTGCCTTAAAACTCAGAAAAAGCAGACATGCACTAGGGAGGCCAGGAATAAAGTAGATTTGATTCCAAGAGGTTTCCCAAGCACTCCATGACTCAAATTTAGCAATTTTGACCACTATGGATGTGTGGAGGACAACTTGCATAAGGTGGAATATGGAAACTAGGCAAATAAGACAAAAATTGGATTAATTAACGTCTAAGGTAGCTAACTATGGGTTGATTATTCTAACATTATTGACATGGATGACATTCAATACCCATTCTATCAGGGGTACGGGATAAATAAACCCAACTTTGAGAAGTTTCTCTATTTCAGCTTTAATAGCTGCGGCCTTCAGTGGATGGACTTGCCTTAGTTTTTTCCTGACAGGTTTAGCAGTGGGATAGGTTTTTATTTCATAGACTGGAAATGGATGGGTCTATCCCCGATATTTCTTCATAAGACCAGGAAAAAATATCGTGGAATTCTTTGAAAAGTGTCCTGTATGCTTCAGATTCTTCTACCGAGCAGTTCTTCCCAACATGAACATGCTCAAGGTTACCAGGCTTGTCTAATATGTCAATTGGATTTTTTTGAGTAATGTTGCATAGGTTTCCTTCAAAATCTGTGTCTTGCAACAATATAGGATTTTGAGGTGTGTTGACAATATCAGTGGAAAATAGGGATGCAAAGTCATGGTCTACCGAACTGGTGTTGAGGAGGAACGAGGATCTATGATGGTGATCCTCCCAGATAGGCTCATTTGTACTCATGATCTTCATAATGGATTCATCAAAAGGAAAATTCTTGGAGAGATAATCCAGAATAGGAAGAGAGGGTTCTAACCAGTAGAGCAGGTGGTAAGGGTCCAAAGCCACTAAATGATGTTCATCAGTGTGGTCATCGGAAAGGTTTTGAATGACATTGTGCATTTCTTCATGTGGAATCAACGAGGTGGACTCAACAATTTTTTTTCCCTTTGGATCATAATCAAATGACGAAATCATATTTACTGTTGTTGTGTCTGTGTTAGGAGGAGTGGATGGAAAAATCCCCATAAGGGACGAATCCTTCAACATGCCTACCCCAATCGACTGGTAAGGAGGAGGGGACTGGCCTAACATAGGGATGTTATTAGCCATAGAGGTAGTAATGTCCGGCGTACAAAAATTGAGCTGGTCAATGGTGACAATTCTCCCCAGATGTGGAAATTGGACAGTTTGAAATACCATCAAAGTGACAGCAGTCATAGCGTAAAACCAATTTCTTCCTAAAGGGAGGTTGTAATCTAACGGGGCGTCTACTACTTCTACTTGAATAGAAGCAGTTTTTCCCCCAATCTCAACTAAAAGGGATGGTATGGGACCATGGGGCTCGAAACCTCATCCATCAAAGGATTTTAGAGTCATAGGTGATGTTACAAGCTCAGGAGAGCCAATAGCTTTCCAACAAGACAGGGACAAAACCAAAGTTGAACTCCTTCATCTAAGACAGTTTTAAAGACCTTCTTTTCGACTACTTTTGTTATTATTGGGAAAGCGAGTTTATGAGGTAGTCTAGAATTATAGTTCTCGACATTGAAATGAATCAAATTAGTATTTTTTGGGTCTAAATCTCCTAACGTAGTTAACAAGTTTTTGCGTTGTGTAGGAAAACTTTGGAGTACTTCCAGGGTATAAATTGCACATGGTGCTTGAGAAATATCTTCAACTACATTATAAAATTGAGCAGCTCAGGCATTAGGTTTAAAAACATCCTTCCTAATAGTACTCTTGGGTGGACGCAAAACCATGTTGAGAGTAGGCTTCTCGATGGTTAGGTGGACAGTAGACGAGAATTCGGGAGAACCAGTAGAGGGAGATTTTCTTGAAGAAGAATTTTCTTCTTTCTTGTCTGCGACTTTGTCGTAACTCTGACTTCGAGTTTGAAAACTAATAGTATCCAAGGACATCATGCAAATTTCCTCTAAAGAACTAGAGTTTCCCTGATTAGACATGTGGTCTATCAGTTATTGTTGAGAGGGAAAAGGATCCGTGAGAACTGCGAGTGCAGGATTAGTTTTCAAAAATTGGGTGATTTCATCCTGACGAGGACACTCTTTTGTGAAATGGTCACCTCTGCATAGCAGACATGGATATTTTTCTTTTCTTTTCCCTTTATCGTTATCATTGGTGGTTGGTTTTGGATTCCTCCTGTTGGTTTCCAGGTTTTTTGTTTTTAGCTTTAACTTTTTTTTTATTGTTGCTGGGCGTTTGAATACTTTGAATAGAATTGACCTCGGCAGAAACCTTGGGAGTCAAAGGAGTAGGGGTGGTAGTCTGGGGTCGCTTGGCAGGTTTTTCTGCTGACAGGGATTGGATTGAACCAACAATCCCATCAATAGGGACTTCTGCTAGTGGCTTTGCAAGATCGGTGCTTGGGCAAGGAGCTTGAGGGATCAAGTCATACAAAGTTTTGGACTAGGAATAGACCAAGTCCAGATATTGGGCTCAACTAATGGATTGCGTTTCATTAATGGCACCACCCATAGCCACATCTTGAGCAATCGAAGGCAACAAAGATTTAGTAAACCAATCAGCTAATAATTGATCCAAGATAGGAGCCTTAATAAGTATTCTACGCCTTCTCCACTCATGGATATGATCGGATATGTGGGTGGAGGTGTCCTGTCATAGGGAAGTTAAGAGATCAGTGCCTGTTTCATAATGGATAGGAAGCTAAAAGTGCGTAAGAAATACAGTTGTCAATGAGCCAAAATCCATAAACGAATGTTGCAGAATTTCAATGTACCATTTCGTGGTTGTACCGGTCAAAGTTCGCTGAAAGAGTCTTAAACGAACTGAATCATCCATAAGGGAGTTTGAAGAACACCACAAATGGAATGTCATGACATGGTTTTTTGAATCGTCTGCCTGCTTCCCATCGAACTTTGGAATGTCTAATGGTAACTTTTCCAGAATGGGAGGCCACGAGGGGTTATGTTAAATGGGGTTATTAATCAACTTGGACAAATCAGGCAAGTCCAAGGTTGCTAGGAAAGGTAACTGATGATTAGGTTGCACATACTAGTCATATTGATATAGCATATAAGTACCAGTAGGACCATAAGTAGACCGATAGACAGGTTGTTGTGATGAAGAACTTCTGGAAGATCCGCCCGCAGGGGGTTGATTTCCAGGATCATAACCATTAGGACCGTTGGGGCCTCCGGGAGGAGGACCACCAGGGCCTCTAGGACCACCAGGACCATTGGGACCACTAGGACCACCTGGACCACCAGGAGGAGGACCACCAGAACCTCTAGGACCCCTAGGACGTAAACCTCTGAATCCTCCAGAACCACTAGGAGGAGGGCCACCAGACCCTCCGAGACCATTAGGAGGGAAGCCACCAGGCCCCCCAAGACCACCAGGACAATTAGGCCCCCCAAGGGGAGGACCTCCATAAGGTGGTCCTCCGGCACCCCCTTCAGTATCTATAGGTATCCCCCCCATATATGGCATGTAGGACCAGTTAGGTTGCCCCCATGGCATGAAAGTATTACTAGGACATGGAATTCCAGCATAAGGCATTCATGTATGGTTGGGTGGATAATTAATTTTTCCTATAGGTACTTGATTTGCTATGTAACCATACCCCCAAGAGGTTTGATTGGTTATAGGTTGTTCCCCCAAGGGCTGACCTGAACTGGATGGGGGTTTAACCACATTTGCGTGGGTAGGAGGGACATAAACTATAGATTTCTCTATACTATAGGTCTGTCCATGACTAGGTACAATTCTGGTGACAAATAACGTAGGTTGTGCCAGGGGTTGTCCCCCGGCACTAGAAGGTAATGATGAAATAGGAATTGATGTTGAGCCCCAGGTGTGGAAGACCCGGGAGGATTGGGAGCAGACATAATATGGGAGGCGGTAGGGTTAGTATTTTGACCTGGATTATGTGGAGTCACAGTGCGATCTAGAATCGGTTCAATGGGTCTCATATAATCAACAAGTGAACGATATCCCACAGGAACAACTACGGAACGCGATGGTGGTGAGCCCAATATGTCATCTATTTTCTTTTCAATTTCTTGTGCACAAAGAATAGATTCCTGGTATTGTCTATGTTCTTATTCATTTGGTGAAACTTCTTCAGAAACATTTAAACGGGTTCCAAATGAGGCAATGGAGTGTCCTATAGAGGTATCCCAAAATATAGCATTGGGACCATAATCTGGATGAGTATTATCATCAACATGACCTTATGTGGGAGAATGGAATGAAGTATTACCCCAAGAAGGTTTTTGGACCTTCGCTTTCTACAACCACATTCTCTCCCACTTGGGAGTTGGTAGTAGCTCCTTGGTCGATAGCTTCCATAGGATTTTGTCCTGAAACAGGAATAAAATCAGGTGGCAAGCCCCGTACTCTCCTAGGCTATCTTAGCTCAACCGGTTTGTACAGTTCCTATCTAACCTAGGGTCTCAAAACTAGAAAACACACTAAAAATTTCCCTACTCAAGCTATAGGCCAAACAAGCAAACTTAAATGACAGGAGGAGTTTAGATAGTCAAGTCTCTCACCAGGATTGTCAAGAAGGTGCCACTCACGATATACCTCAAGGGTACGTGCGTAGTAATCTCCCTGAATGATGTTTTCAGTGTATGGCTCCAAGCAAGACGGCCAAAGAGATTTTCTCAGATAGATAAGGTATCCTAGTGGGGTCTCTCGATATATGCAAGGTATGTGGGAGCTCAAATCGGTAGTAGTGTTGTCTAATGCATAATCGCTCACAAGGGGCCTTCCTATATACAATCGAGTACGTGAAGTACCTTTCTATATACCTCAAGGGTATGTGAAAGGTCGTTCGATATACTGTCGGTACATGGAAGAACCGCGTGAGTCCTGGGATGTAATGCAGATGAGTAACGACAGCTCCTATGCTTAACGATGCCTAAACACGTCTTTAGCCTATCACTCAAATTGCTATGTAAATTTTAACCTATAACTACCATTAATTTTAAAGTGGACGGTTAGGTGAATGCATGGAATTTTGACAGAAAAAGTAAAACCATGCATAATGTAGATGCAAATATTTCACTTTACCGTTCGTGGTATGCCTACCTACGGGAGGGAAAGAGATTATTTTCTTTTTGTTTTAAAAACAAAAATTCCCAAACAACTATTTTGAACAAATAAAAATCAAAGAAAAGCAACACATTCCAAACTCATTTTTATTTTTTGAAAGCAATAAAAAGGGGAAGAGTCTCCTTTCCTAAAAGAAAAACAACAAGCACTCTACATGCATATGCACTTTATTTTTCGAATTTTCTTAAAACATAGATAGATCTAACTTAAAACTACACTATTTTTTTTCTTTTGGTGAGATAGTACTAATGCAAGAGAGACAAAAGAACATAGAGAACCTGAAATCTTGTGAGGATAATCAGAGATCCAATGCCTTATGCTCAATAACGATAATGACCTAATCTCAGTAAAAAAAAATTCTTTTTTACAAGAAAAAAGAAGTCCTCTATGGAAACAAAAAATGAAATCAAGATGCTAATCAAATGGTTTTTCTTTCAATCTTTATAAAAGAAATTAAAAGAGAACTCACTAAAACCTAAGATTTCAAAAAAAATCCTTTCACAATCACAACCAACAAGCATGGAAGGAAATGAATAATCAACAAGCCTAGTCTAGCTTTTGAATTCTTCAATCAAACCAATCTTTTACCACAGAATTTCCAACCATGAGCATTCAGATTCTAACACACAAGCCTAACAGTGCAAGGCTAAAAGCAAAAAAACTCAATTTTTTGCAAAAAATGATGAAAAACTAGTTCTGGAACAAGGCCTACCTGGCACCACGCTGGAGGGGTCTTGACAGAGCAGTTTTGGATGAGCGTCGCTTCTGGATAACAGGACTCAGGCAGTGGCACCGCTTCTGGATAACAGGACTCAGGCGGTGGCACTACTTATGGCTAACATATTCCAGGCGGTGGTACCGCTTGTTGCCAACAGCACATGTGTGGTTCCCTGAATAGATCCAAAACACAAGGAGAACGAAAAATCAAGTTAGAAATTGATCAGATCAAGGAAAAAATTGATGGATTGATAGTAAAAAAGAGCATATAAAGTCAAAATAGTTTAGATCTGAAAGTTTCAAACCAAAATTCACTAAGGTAGATGACAGATCTGACTGAAGAGAATTGGATATGGAGCCTGGATTCGGACAAGAGTTCAAGAATTGACAAAGATTAGATCAACTGAGATTTGCATTGTTCCCCAGCGGAGTCGCCAGATTTGTTATCAGGAATATTGCACCTTCCGCGAACAGAATTTATTCCTCTGGTATGAATGGTTCAGATCCGAAACAAATGAGTGAACGACAAAGGATTAAGACCTTCCCTGAATGCTGTAGACACCTAGAATACTGCTTCGATTATGAACTTGTGTACCTGCAAACATATCAAACATACAAGCACATCAAAGCTACCAGAAAATCATCTACTTATCCATGCTAGTGACTAAGGAATCTAACAACATGTACATGTGAAATCAAGACAATAGTAATGTGAGACAGAAATTGGCTTTGCATTAAGAATGTATGGAGAAGCTTACAACTGTTTCCTTAGTGTCGAAAAGCCCCTCCATGAGACAAACACTTCATCCCCATAAGCTCCAACTTTGCTCTCTATGCTCTCCAATGATTTGGACTGGGTAGTCAATCCAACATCATAACAATACCTCTATAGTTATCCCCCTTAACTATGGATATGAGCTTGTATTTATAAGGCTAAATGGATAGGGATAGTTGAGAGAATGGTGGGCGAGGTGGCTCCAAGATCCTATCAAGGGGGATCTCGAGCTCAAACTAACCCATAATGATAGGGATAAGGGAGGACGTGAGGCTCAAGTTCTAGAAGCCTCAAGAAACTTCTCTTTTTCCCAATTTACCTAGGGTACCTCTTTTGTTCCCTTATGACAGAGTGGTTTATATGAGAACCACTTTAAGACCAAAGACCAGAGGTAGTGACACCAAAGACCAGAGGTAGTGACACCGCTTCTCTAAAATAGGATACAGGCGGTGCTGAGCAAGGTATCGCTCATCATACACAAGGTAAGCATGGTGCTAGGTTTTTTCAAGTAGACTTGACAAACAGAGCAAGTTTTCACTCTAAGTGTTGGGATTATGGGAAAACATGGAAGTTAAGGGTCTTATCACATGACAGTGACAGGATTTAGGTATAAAAAGCAACACATCTAAGTAAAAACAAGCAGGATGTATTAAAATTTATCAAAGTTAAAGAGCTCCCACGCAGTGGCCTAGAAGTCATTTTCCTGAAGACAAAATATTTCAGAGGATACTTTCAGAAGAACCCAGATTTGAGTCTGGTATACACCATGCACGCCAACTGTTGCAGAGGACTGAAGGAGAAGCTAAATTATCTCTGAAACAAACTCTTCGATTACTATTGAAGGAATACTGAGAGAGTTTGAAGAGATTGGAGTAGTGGTTCAGTGTAAAGTGTGAGCATTTTTGTAGTTTTCATGGCTTCGGACTGAACGCAGATACATTACATGAATAATTGCAGATCGGGACTCAGCAACCGTCAAATCAAACAATGGATGGTTGAGATTTCATTTTACAATTGGGGATTATCCCACATGGGCAAGGAAATGGAGGTTTCATGCGTTTATAAGGGCGGGCTTCACTAATGCTCATTGACGTGTAGAGCAAAGGTTATGTTGGGGGCTCTGGTTGATTGGACTCCACGAGAAACTCACAGCTCAGAGGCCGGGAAGACCTGGTTGGCACCCTAACCTTTTGGTAGATGTGGAAATTCAATTGTTGACAAGGATAGTGACTTGGGAGTAATGTGCTACCTATGTGGAAAATGATATGACATCATACTGTCATAGAGGAATGAGTTGACATGGCAAGGTCGACTGTCATAGAGGAACATGTTGACATGGCAAGGTCGAGTTGTGGATACAGACAACAATGAGAAAGGGCAGATGCATAGAATACGTGAACAAATGCTTTGGCAAGAATGTGCCATGGTGGTAAACAGTAAAGTGGTCAAGAGGATATGTAACATTGATGGTGGCATGATAAGTGTCTGGTTATGTGTCGTGGTCGTGTGTGTTCAAATTTTCTTTGTTAAAACACCTATTTGCATGTTGCGAGAGCTCCTTAAGACATAAAGTACTATCATTTATATTATGACGATGGTTCTCTGTATAAAAGAACAAGATGTTAGGCCTAAAGAATACAAAGAGTCGAAGCTCTTAGGTGCCTATGTAAAAGCTGTTGAAAGAGCGCTTAGACCAAGAGTGAAAACAAATATTTTAGAGCTATAGCGCTAGTGTTTTAAAAAGGGGTATAAATATGTAAAGTTCATTGAATGTTAAAGTAAAATACATGCATAAAGTGGCTTTTGGTGTTATAATTAAAATTCTTGTTACAAAACCTAAGTGAAGAGGTATGATTAAAGTTAAATGAAGTGAAATAAAGAGACATGTCACTTAAGAACGAACATGTCATTTAGTGAAAATACATGATACATAAATCAAAGACATATATATAACACGACAAGAAGAGATTCATATGTGTATCTTGGTGGATTAAATATAATATTTTGGTGGATATTCTATCATTGATATGGACCTTCTGTTCATACAAATAGATTTGTGTCTGTAATCAGGTTGGATCCTGAATGAGGATTGGATTCCTCTTTACATGTTGGATCATGTATACAAGTTGGGTCTTGTAAGAGAGTTGGGTCTCTCAATCTAGTTGGTTCTAGATAGTTCATGTTATGTGATGTAAAATTTTATTTAATAAAAATACATTTGACATATTCATATGTGTTTGTTATTTCGTATATATATAATTGGTAAATGTTATGACTCATTAAATGTCATTTGTGTTTTAGCAAGAGATTTTTAAGTTTTAAGAGACATTGATTCAACCCCTCCCCCTCTCAGTGTCTGAGACCTATTCTATAGATCCATCCTTCTTCTTGAAAAGTATGATTGGCGTAGAGAAAGGACTCTTACTACATGTGATTATTCCAGAGTCTAATAATTAGTGTGCTACTCATTTGATCTCTCACTTGTTTCTGTGAGATTGTCTATATGACTTTTTCTAATTGGATTTGAGCCTCTTAAATTTATGATATGATCCCTAGAACGTGGGGGGATGGGGGGACATGAGGAGGGTTTTGGAAAATGTCACTATGTTACCCTAGAATTTTTTATAATTCCCTTGGATCAGCATTTCGATTCTCATTGACTATCCCTTCCATAGCATACCAATGTAAGAAGAAAGCTTGAGCTCCATTTTTTATCATTTTTTCCATTTTATTGGATGAGACAATTTGAGTAGGGGGGTATTTGATACCATAAATCTTGGACTTCCTCCCATTTTCATAGAATTTTATAAATTTTTCTTGTAAATTTAATCCTATTGTGCCTAGTGTTTCCAACCATTGGGCACCTAAAACAATGTCAACCCCTCTGATCTCCATAGCATACATTGACGATCTTAATTGGTAGTCCTTTATATCTAGTTCTACTTTATGGAATTTCTCATCACACGAGGTTGTTTTGTTTCTTGTTATTGATACTTGAAAGATGGAGGTAGGGTAGATGAATATGTTTAATTGATTTTCTACCCTGGAGTCGATGAATTGTGTGTACTCCACTGTCAACCAACACCGTCACTTTAGTGTTCTTGATATACTCATCATTGCATCCACTGAGAGTGTTGGAGTGGCGTTAGCTTCCTTTGTGGCGGATTCATCGCAATCTAATTCTATGTTGAAAGGAGATATGTCACCAACTTCTTCTCTCTTATTGTCCTCATTATCATTTTTTATGCACAAGAAGAAATTCTTGTTTTTATATTTATGTCCTGGACGCCAATTTGGGGAATTACACTTACAGCACGGATTGTCATCCTTTTTTCCATTTGCTCTGAGGTGGGGTGGGATATAAACTGACGAACGTTGTTATTTTTTTTCTCTTCAATTAGTTTTTCTTTTTGACGAGCTTGTTCCACATATTTGACATCTAATAATTTTATCTTGTTTTGGATACTTTGTTTTAGCCCACCAATGACAATTGGTTGAGTCTTTTTTAGGTGCATCTTGGACACGAGTGGCCAACACCAACCGGTTGCTAAAATATTGATCTATGATTCCCTCTTGTTGTAAATGGGTGATATTATTATAGATTATGGCTTCTTCCATGTCTTGAAATCGTTTAAATAAATTTGTCTTGAAGGTGTCCCAGTATCTCACCAATCTTTATTTTTTCATTGTTGAGTCCCAATCACAAGCAGTTTTATCCATGTGCATTGCTGCAACATTTAGTTTGGCATTGTCGACATAGATATTGTACATTTCAAAATATTTTTTGATTTTGTTGATCCATCGAATGTTGTAGCGATTATTTCACCATCAAATCTTGGTAAAGCAATCTCAATTTTATGAACGATGTTCTATGTTGGGCATGTATGTGAGTTATTGAATCCTCTAACTTGGTCGCTCGGTGACTAAATTTCGAGCTCCAAATCGTGGATGTCCTCCTCTTTTTGCTAAATTTTTGCCATAATCTTGTGAACTGAAACATATTCTGACTTTGTGGATGCATCCTTGTTCTTTGAAGGGTTCTTCACTGTATTTCTTGTATTCATATTGTTTATCTTTGGATTTGGGAATAATTAATTATTAAAATATTACTTCTAATAATAATTTATTATGAAAATGGTAATAATAATACTATATGTAAAAAAAATAGTTTTTAAAAGATTTAAAAAATATTAATATTAAAATAAAAATTATTATTATTATTATTATTAATGTTGTTAGTCCTTTAATATTTTTTTGTGAGGAGATGGCGGAAGGTAGGGTTATGATACCCTGGGGCAACTGATGTGGGTACTAACGGATTGGAGGTTGTTGATTATTGGCGAGGTTGCAACAGTTGTGAGGTGGAGTAGAGGAGGGTTGCATGGAAGCAGGTCATGTGGGAGAGGGAACATAATATTTGTTAGTTTTTCTAGATCTTATTAGATTTATTAGGATATTTGTCTGAAAGAATAACAAGTATAACTAGATGCATAATATATAAGATATACACAAGACACAAATATTTTCACCGCGGAAACCATAAAGGAGAAAACCCCGCAAACTTCTTAATAACAATAAGATTATCAAAGGTAGTAATAAGAAGTGTTTAGCATCTATTTGTCTCTCCTCCCTTTCTCTCTCTCTCTCTCTCTCTCTCTCTCTCTCTCTCTCATGCGAACTTGAGAGTGTGAGGTGTGTATAATTGAGGGAGAACGCCTCCCTATTTATAGCTTTTAAGTGACTAACCAAATATAAGACTGGGGCCCACATGTCTTCCCTAATAGGGTAAAATTATCCCATAGAGACTCCAAATACACATTACACGATGTTACACTGGGGAATTTTTCCTCAACTTACAATAGAGGTTGTACCTCAAGGTCTAGACACAATTAAGAAATCCTGCAAGTGGATAAACATATCCCCAATGGGGGTACAACAACATACAATGATAATACACATCATAATATTTTCTGAATTTACAAATACATTAACACTCCCTCTTAACTAGGAAGGTATTCTCTCTCTTCACAGTCATCAACACGTCTGTTCAAGTCTTCATCATGGATTCATCATCACAAGGTCATAGAGTCATCATCATAGTTTCTTCCATCATCATGTTATTATTTTGATCATCGTACCATACTATCTATCATCATAGTTTTCTACAGAGCCAACCCTTTTTCATGCTGGACGTAGGCCTAGTTCTATGCCAAGTATTCATCACATCTTGAGCAAGCCATCTTGTGGGAACTATCCAAGACCTTATTTACATTGAAATGGAAATAACCATTGTCTTATACCTTCATCTTGTCATATCCAGATCATATATTTTATCATGCATCAAACAAAAAAACACACACAAAGAATCCACGTTCGACCTGCATTCTATCAGAGAACCGCCTAGGTGCACCTCTCGTGCTTCGTGACCTTATCATTTCGATATGGGAACACACATATATGGATATATATGTAAGGACTGATTATGACCCAACAACCTACTGCATTAACACTTTTTACCTTCTAGGTCAACCTCAAGGGATTACATCTTAACAACCTGTGTCCAGGATATTTTCATTTCAGATAACTTTCGGGGCATATTACATCCGAGTAACATGCATACCATGACAAGTCTCATTTTTAAATTTGGAAAACCCATGGGAATTATTACATATAAATAACCTGCCTACCACACCAAGTATCATTTTACATTTGAATAACCTGTCTCGGGACTGATTACGTCCAAGTATAACCTACGAACTTCATCGGGACTGATTACATCCAAGGACAACCTACAAGACTAATTTCATCTGAGCATCTTGCTTCACTAGGATTTTTCCCTCCCACACAACCTGTCTCATTTCCCATGTGAGATATTATGCTTATGTAACATATCAGGACTGATTACATCCAAGGATAACTTGCAAGCTTCACCAGGACTGATTACATCCAAGGACAACCTACAGGTTTGATTACGTCTGAGCAACCTACTAGGTTCACCAATATTTTACACTCAAACAACCTATTTCTCTAGATATTCTAGAACACATATCTCCCTCTTTAGAGGGATCTTGATCTGGATCACACCAATTATTTCTCTAAAGTACTCGAACTTCACTCTCGTAAGAGGCTTGGTTAACACATCGGCTATCTGATCCTCCATTTCCATGTACTGGAGCTTCACTGCTCCTCTCTTCACCATATCCATGATATAGTGTAACTTGATCTCGATGTGATTCGACTTTTTGTGGAACATAAGATTTTTCAACAGCTTCATGCAACTCTAATTGTCGTAGAAGATACAAATCACATCCAACTGGAGACCAAACAAGTCAAATAGTAGCTTTTGAAGCCACACTACCTCACAACTAGCCGAGCAAGAAAAAACATACTCTACCTCGGTTATACTCAGCGCCACATATTATTGCTTCCAACTGAACCAGGATATCATGCCAGATCCCAAACTAAAGCAACAACCTGAGGTGCTCTTCCTGTCAGTGGCACTAACTGCCCAATATGAATCAACATAACAGTGTAGGTTAATATTTTGATTCACATCATATTTGGGCCCATAATCCACTGTACCTTTTAGGTACCTTAGTATATGTTTTGCAACTTGTTACAATTGATTTTACCACACATGGTGGATCACACCTTTATGGCCTTCCCTGTCCCTCTACAGACTCTTTAGACCCCATGGACCATTTTTGTACCTTTGATNTCTTATTTTCTATACGCGACTTTTAAACCTATTCTCACATATATATGTGGATTTGACCCTCAAACCCACGTACATCGGGATGTGTTCAAAAGGCCAAATAGTTTTGGAGTTTTCCTTGATGTGGATCTGAATCACTTGTCTCTTGGCCTTCTATATGCCTTGAGATCGCTAGGATTTGACCTTTCATTACCCCATTGAAGCACTATATAAGGAACCCTTTGGATACATTGAAGGGAGTGGAATTGAAGAGCAAGAAAACTATAGTCCATTATTGCTGGAGCTTATGCCTAAGTCTGCATCCATTTGTCCCTTGGAGCACTTTGTGTTATTCCCAATCTTGCCTTTGCTTATCATCTTGCTATCGAGAGATGGAGGATTGAAGTGGTGGAGGCCCATGTGGAGGACTTAGTTTCTTCGATTCGTAGACGTGCCGAAAGAGGTTGTCACCCAAAAACATGTCTTTTGATTCCACATAATCAGAAAACACAAAAAAATTAAATAACTCAAAAATTTTTAAAATAGGGTCGAGTTCGTTACCAATGTCACCATATGTCGATCCTGGTGATAGCGACATGTCCGTGTCTCCCCGAAAATCTATCCCCGCATAGGGGTAGTCATCAATGGAAACTATCTGTCGTCACCACCATGGAAAGAAATCAGCTGCATAGGGGTTGGACACCCTACCTCCACCCAGTCTGCGCATCGCATCTGCCCAACGTCGTTGGGCCGGATCTCGAACCCCGTGAAGAGGAACATCAACTCTAGGGCTCAATCTCAGAACATGCTCAAAGAAAAATGTGCTCAGTATGCTGCTGAAACCGAAGTTTTGCACACTGCCCATCTTGCACTCACTGAGCTGGTGTTTCATGTTGCCCAGTAGCGTAGTGCTCTAATCGTACACAGTAGGTCTCATGCACTCCACTGCATAGAACATTAGAGGCCGCGAGGCCTGGTGGAGTGAAGCTAAGCCTGCTATCCTGCCCAGTGTTAGTAGGATGGCCTTTAGGCCCCGCGCCTGTATGGAGTTATTTGGGATCTAACTCCTCACCTTCTCCATGTCCAGATAGCAGTACACTACAATGTACTCATCTATAGTCAGGCCACCTCTTGGCCCGCGAGAGCGTAGGTTCACCACTTCCCCCCATCAGGAAAGTCCAGTAATAAAATATATGTCCTCCACTTCTATGGTGAGGGACATCCCATCTATATGGAACGACTCTGAGTCTGGATCCCAGTAGTCCACCAACATCTGCAATAGTCTTGGTTTGGCTCTTAAGCCACTAAGACACCAAAATTTGTAAATCCCGCATGCACGTAACGCTTGTTGAGCCATTAGATTTGCCCTTACTACCTCTTCTACATCACCATGTTCACATTCTCTCCATTCTAGGACCATCCTGCACATAAAATTTGAGTTTGATAAATTAGAATATTTAAAAATCATTGAACGCAGCCGCATACATGACTGTTTGCTAAACAGCTGCGTATGTACGTGACTTTGAGAGTGTTTTCTGTGTATATCTAGCCCTATACACGAAAAAACCCTCGATTTTTGCGTGGGCCATGGCACGCATCTTATATTGGCCTAGAATCCTAAATACACCATGGAATTTGATAAAATTTGCATCAAAATGGAAGAGTAGAGCATGGGTAAGTACTTGGAAAAAACGGTAGTGGATTCCGCTGGCTGGATCTCCTAGAATTTGATGTTGAAGTTTTGAGCTTAAATGGGTAAAAATTTCAAATGTTTTATAATGTTTTGAATTTTTTACTATTTATAAAAAAAATTCAATTTTTTGAAAATTTTTACCCCCTTTCCTATAGTTTGGACCGTTTTTGGACTAATTTATGATGTAGGAGACCTTTTTTAGTGTTGTTTTGGATGTTGGATTGACCCGCTCATGCCAATTTCAGGTATCATGTCTAAATTGGCATATAGGTTAGGTTACATCACCATTTTCATTTTGCATGACCTTATGACCGTTGCATTATAGCCTTAGGTATGAACCCACTCTATTATGTCACGAAACCTTCTTGTTGTTTTAGAAGTGGCATCAAATGAGTGGTAGAGCTTGACCTTACATGGGTACCCTAGTTAGTGCCTTATTTTTATTTGGTGCCCATGCTGACATTTTGTCCCTTAGGGTGTGGGAGTCCATTGTATAGTATTGCCATGACATTTCGCAAGAGCCTCACACTCCTCTTGATATTTTGCTGGCTGTTGGGGCGCGCACCTTAACGGTCCTTAATTTTGGTAACTTCGCGGTTTTTGTGGACGCTTATAAGTGGAGTTGCGACTCAAAATAGTCTTAGGGGTGTCGGGGTTGAGTCAAAGCCCTGTTGTTTGTAATTTTCCATAAATTTCGGGTATAATCCCATGATTTTGTAATAGTACACTTGTATAAATAGGCACTCATGTAAAGATGTCAAAGGTATCTAACGACACAAGGATCATATGATGCGAAGAAGTTAGATCTATTTTGGGTTTTAAGGTCAAGTCCCAGCTATGTGCATGGACGACCTCTGCAGCTGTGTGCACAGAGGGTTTTTATAAGGAAAGGAACTGCAACTGAGTGCGCAGCGTAGAGTTTGTAAGAAAGGAACTACAACTAAGTGCGCAGTTAGGATTGAAGGAAGGATCTGCAGCTGAGTGCGCAAATCAGAACTGTAGTTTTGTAAAGAGTTGAATAAAATCAGTTCTGTGGATGTAGCCCCTACCCTAGGGGTGAACCACGTTAAATCTTGTGTTGTGTTAATTTTGTGCTGTGGTTTTTTTATGCTTTTGATAAGTAGGTGAGTGCTAAAGTAAGATAACTGTTAAATAGTAACTTCGCTGTGAATTCCCAATTAAGGGTTAAGCAAGTAACATTATTTATCTAAAATGTGAAGCTAACTAAGTGAATGTCGAAGATATGTTTTGTATAAATAATTGTTGTTAAGGCTAAAGGTACAGTAATATCCCTCTTCTGCTTGCAGAAACCTGATTCTGCGGCACCCCATAGTTGTTTCGGGTGAGACTGCAACCTGTTCGCAGGTTGTTGCCGAAAGGACCAACACTGTGGGTATTTTTGTTGGTCCGAAGTTAAAGTATAAACCCTGGGTCTGCCCTATAGCCCAACAAATTGGTTCTGTTTCCGGTTGAACAGATCTGCTTCAAGAAGGATTTACATTGTACCTGAAGGGCTATGTTTTGGAGACCCTCGGTAAAAGAAATTGGTGACTGGATTGAAGAGACCTATTTGAAATTTGCGGAACAAGAAAATAAGGATCCTCGTCGTAGCTCAGACGACTTTCTGCAAAGGTGCATTTTTACTGATATTCATGAAATTTTCTTTGGTAGTATCCACATAGAATTGCACCAGTGGTTATCCAGGTTGACAGAAAGAAAGACCAAATTTAAGGAAGATCAGTTTCCTGATTGGACCCCCACAAGAATTAACATATTGAAAAGAGTGAACAACAGGATATCATGAGCTGTTGATTTCTGGACAACGTGAACCCTTGAAGCATTTGTGACAGAGTTTGCCATCAACACAAGTACCTCTTTTAGCGAAGCTGAACGACAGTTTTTCAAAGGACCAAGGGGTAAGTACTTGAATTCATTTAGTTTAAAAATAAAAATGATCTTGGCTGAAAAAGACATATTGCTTATAGAATCAGATTGTTAGATTTGTTACTACTAACATATGTTTGGAAGTGAAAGTGACTTCGACGAGCAAAGTGGTTTGCTGCGAAGCGGTAAGAGATACAAGAGAGATTTTGGATCCTATACCCTAGGTCAGAATACCGAAGAAGACTCTAAGTCCGAAGAAACCTCTTCTGTTAGAAACCCTCCAACAACCCCCAAGAACTCGTTGCAGTCTGAAAGTAACCCTAGCCAAAGTATTCATGTTGCAGGTCAGTCTACCCCAGTAAGTTCCCCCCCGCCTACTACCAGTCCCCCTCCCTCCCCCCTAGATCTAAAATGGCACATATGAATGATGACATCAAATTACCATTCTTCAAAGGAACTGGATCAGAGGATCCAGAATAGTTTTGGTTCTTATGCAAAGCTGTGTGGACTGCGAAGAACATTATGGATCAAGATATAAGAAGAGCGCAGGTGGCTACTTCTTTCAAAGACTAGGCTTTGACCTAGTTCATGAAGTTTTCTAGCACTCAGAACCATGCCTTGGATGATATTAAAGCAGCAATGATCAAAGAGTTCAAGAAGCCTAAATCAAAGTCACAGTGTATAACTAAACTGAAAGAGATTCAGCAGAGGCGAGGTGAATCAGTTTGGGACTTTGATCAGAGGTTCAAAGTTCTGCTAGATCAAGTTAATTTCACTATTGGACAAGCACAGCATAAAGAATGGTTCATAGCAACATTATTACCCCATATTAGAACTCCACTCATGCAACAGAAGGTTGTTGATCAGCAAGAGGCTTTGGAAATTGCTATGAAGCTTGAAACAGCGCCTGTTGAAGATAATTCTGGTATAGCCCAAATACAAGCGCAGTTGGCAGAAATGGCTCTGGAGCTTTGTGACATGAAGAAGGGGAAATCCAGTCATGAAGAGGTTTGGTGTACACGATGTCAAACAGAGGGTCACGATAAGGAACAGTGTCCTGTGTTAAGAAATTACCTGAATACTGGTGCACCAAACCCATTTAACCCTAGTGTTCTATATTGTGAGATCTACATAACAACTGGTCAGCATCGACCTGAAGACTGCTATATGCTGCAGAGATATGTGGAAGTACCCAAGAATCCATATTGCAAGTTCTGTAAGTCAGTTGGACACAACGAAGAAGAGTGTTGCAGCTTTGGCCTTATGAGAGAGCAAACATATGATGCTTATAAGGTACAAAATGATGCAAAAGGCAATGATGGATATGGTTACCGTGGTGGTCGAGGTAGTTTCGGAGGTCGTGGTCATGGTGGTATGTTTGGAAGAGGACGAGGCCAGGTTGTGTGTTATAACTGTAATCACGCAGGACATCTAGCTAGAGATTGTCAGAACCCAACTACAACACGTAGATATTGTAGAGCAGTTGATCATTTGATTGAGCAATGCCCACAGTTGATAGCCAAGATACAAGAAAGAAATAGCGCTCCTACTCATAATATTCAGATGATTACTATAGAGCAAAGGCCTGCCCCAGCCATTAACGTTGTTACAAAGATTGGAGCCATGACGAAAGTACAGACTAAGGAAAAACAGCCTGACATGTCTTGGGTTCGTAAGACCCCAGAGAAAATTCCAACCTTCGATGTAGGAAGAGAAAAAGAAACATTTATGGAAGCCAAAAAATACTTTGCTGATCCGGGAACATCAATAGCACCTACACAACAGCATCAATAGCAGTTACAGTCTCAAGGAGCTTCAACGGATAAAGTAAGTACACTGTCATCATTTTTACAGAGTTGTATGAAGCTCTTAAGAAATCAGAATGCTTTAAATGAGTTACAGAAAGTTATTGCTTCTTGCGAACCTCAGCAAAGCTCTGGTATAGAAAAAACTGTTAATAGAGTTAGAAGAACTGGAAGAGAAATGAGATTGCATGCTCAGATAGGAGAGTATAACATGACTGACATCATTTTAGACCTGGGATCAGAAGTAAATGTCTTAACTAAGCAGACATGGGAACAAATGGGAAAACCTACCCTTGAATGGTCCCCTATATAGTTGAGGTTAGCCAATCAGCAGAAGATTGTGCCCCTAAGAAGATTCCCTAGTGTTCCAGTAGATATTGATGGAGTCAGTACCTTAGTAGATTTTTATGTCATTGAGATAATTGATGATAGCAACCCCTATCTAGCCTTGCTAGGAATTGAATGGGAAATAGAGAATTCTGTAGTAATCAACCTTAAGAACAGGTAGATGAATTTTGAAGGGAAAGGCTTGAGAGTCATAGTACCCTTGGACCCTTCTCAAGGAGAAAGGTACACAGAGCCAGTCAGAGATGAAGATCAGGATGTTTTGGATCATATCTACAACATCACAGCTAAGGAGGAAGACTATGTTAACCCTACTCCTTAAGGTATAATGGATTCGAAGTGTGACAGTTCTTGCATGACTGATTCAGATGAAAGCTTAGAGAATTGGCAGAATAGACTTTATGAATTACATGGACATCGATGTGCAAGAATTACCAAGTCTCTCAGATGGCTTGGCTCACAAACAAGAGTCTTACCTATTTTTGATGACTTGACAGACCCCGAATATTTTATTTTGCAATTTTCAGAGCAGGTACCAGATTCACAGAAAATGGAGACTCTAGATTCAGTATTTAGAGCCACAGCTACTAGGTGGTTGAATGGTCATTAAAATTACATTCATAGTTGGGAAACTTGTCGAAAGTCCCTTCGCCTGAGATTCATGGATCAACCTCAGGAGTTGCGAAGCAGGTTTAATGGTAAGACTAGCCCTCGGGAACATTTGGAGCAATGTTATGAAGCATGGAAGCATGTACCTTGTGAAGAATGGGTACATAGGTTTGTGCACACTCTGGAACCTGTAGCAAAGAATTGGTATGCAGAGGTGGAGCTTCGCCATGGCACTGTAATTTGGGATAGTCTTGTTGATAGTTTTGTGCTGACATTTTCTATTAATGAGGTTTGTCCTGCTTTGGATGTAGCTATCAGGTTGATCCATAATAAGGTGTTTGATGATAAAGAAATATCTGAGTACCAACCTGATTGGAAAGAACAAGAAGCTAATGCAGTAGAATGTTATAACCTCGCAATTGACGAGGATGATGACCCGCGTAACATTAACATTCCTGAGTTAGAAGGGCACTACGAAGTACATGGACCAGCAATCGAAGCACCTAAAGTAACTCAGCCCTTGAAGATAAGGAAAGTAAACATCGGCTCAGAAGAATAGCCCAAGTACGCTGCCATTGGAGATTATTGGGATGAAGAAATGGTGAGCAAAGTGACCCAACTTCTCCATGAATATCAAGATTTATTTTCGACGAAGTTCTCAGAAATGAAAGGAATCAGTGAGGCTGTTGAAGAAATTTTGTCATGGTATAAGGATGTGTCGAACATCCCTATTGTGCCGAAGCTGACATTGGTGGCTGTGCCGAAGAAGAAAGGTGTGTCAAAGCTTAAAATTCGACCATTGAAAAAAACTAGATTCAGCGGCGCCGGTACGTTAACTGCATTAACTGCCTGTAATAATGATATCCTGGGAAATCTAGCACCATTTGGACAAGATATCTATCAGATTTGGTGTCTTCAATGCATAGTTATGGCAGATTTGGTCAATAAGAAGACTACAGAAATTGCATTACGCATTTTCTTGAGTTTTACAATTGAGCCCATGACAACTGATCGTGAGCTTCAGGAATTAGTGAGAGAATTTGAACAGGGGGGTCTACAGAACCTTTTCAGCCACCCACCTACGTCTGCACCTCGTGAAGAAACTCCCCCAGCATCGACTTAGCCAATGCAGACATGATCTACCAGGAAGAAGTTTAAGCCAGAAGTATGCTCTAAGCGGAATGAAGACAGACACAAGCAATCAGGGAAAACACCGGAGGATCCCGAAATGAATCCATGTGGTTCAGCAGAGATCCCACCTGAAGGGGATGAGAACATTGCCTCGCAGCGTCCACCATATCTTCCGCCTGTTCGACCAGGAGTTCAGCTACCTCGGTGGACAAAAAAGTTCACATTACGAACCCCTTCGCTGCCACCGGGTGTGCAGTTGGTCGGAACTATGACAGGGAAAATAGACCGGCTGAAGTATGCAGACCACGATATGAATGATCTTGGGAAGTTTCCACATTTTGCACCTGGAACATACTTGCACTCCATAAAATATCCGGAGACTGGAGTGACGTTACTGAAAGTGAAACAGTGGGTTGTTGGCTTGGAGAAAGCTGGCTTATTGATGATGCTAAATGTCCCCCACTTTGGTCGCAGCACACAGGTAACCGTGGTAGTCAAGCAGTTATTGGTATTGGTGCATGATGGGCACCTATGGATAGGAGACAAGAGAATTCCTATCAATGGTGAACTCATTCATAGGATCACAGGCTTACCGAAGGAAGGGCCTGATCCAGGGATCAAATTTCCTTCAAAACACGAAGATACGAAGCTGGCACAAAGCATGAAGGATCGCTTCAACCTGATGAAAGGGAAGCGAGGGTATCAAATCTCAACAATTCAACACCAAAACATTCACTTCGCAGCTGAGCTCTTAGCCTGTAAATTGATGAGAAAGTGCAGACCACATGAAGTGTCTGCCCCTATTGTCAGTATTGCTGCGAACTGTGCCGAAGGTTACATTTACAAATGGGAAGAATACATCGCCAAGGAATTCCTCAAAGATGTGCGTGATGTGCAGGAGAAAGGTAGACCCTTTCACTATTCATGGCTGATAGTTCTTATTGCACTGGTAGGATGGAAAGAACCTACCAAGGCGCAGTTTGTTGAGGTGCCACTGAACATGCCTGGCGCAGCAAGGTACGCATCTCTGTGGGTGTCGCAGGATAAAGCCTTAAAGCAGATGACGAATTATGTGTTCTCCTTTTACTCAATGAGTATCTCATATGAGATTTTGAAGACCCCGCGGCTCAGTAATGAGTTATTCTCTCAGTATGACAGAGTGGCCAACTTCAAGGCCGGCATGCACAATGTCTTCATCCAGGCCCACGCAGATAAGAAACATGCATGCTGGAAGTTGCCATACGTGGTGACCAAGAAAGACATCCTCGCAGTAGTTCATCAATGGCCGGCTGAATGGTTGAAGGATGCAGGGACAAAACCCAACATTCCAGTCCCCCCAGTCACCAATGTAGGCATAGGCCCTAGTCAGACGTAGTAGAATGACCCACTCGAAGAAAGTGAAGAATAGAGTGAGTCGCAGCAAAGTGAAGGTGACCAGGCTGGAGATGACGGAGACGAAGAAGAAGAAGAGGCCTTGGTCAAAACTGTCTCAGACCCTAATCAGCCAGATAAGCACAAGTCACCAAAAGCAGAGGAAGTGACCAAAATTCAGTCCCAAAAGAAAACAAAGGCGTCAAAAGACAAGAATATCGACGAAGAGCCCGCCCTAACAACTGAGCTTGATCAGGCTCTGACGAAGTCCACAGAAGTGCTCACCAAGAAATGGTCAGAGTTTGCAACCACGCACCTTGATGCACTCATCGGCGTAGCTCGGGGAATTTCAGAGCTGAAGGAGTTAGCAGAAAAATCAGCAACTGGTGCTGCAGCAAACAGTACCCTCGTAAGTGCACAACTAGACACAAGACAATGGCCAGTTAGAGAAAACAGGGGACAAGTGTCAAGTGCAACCCTCATAATAACTGACGCAGCATCTCGCTCGGAGATGAGCATGATAGTTGGAATATATTACACCAATATGTCCATGACGGAGTTGCATCTCTGCCAATTAGCAATCATGAAGGAGATCCAAGCATGGGACCACTACTCTCAAATACAATTGGAAAATACCATGAAGCGGAGTGAGAGCCTCGTAGTGTAGTTGGAGGAAGTGGAGCAGAGGAAGAGCAACGCAGAACGTAAGCAGGTCACATTGGCACGAGTATTGGATGAGGTGTGTCGAAGTCTTCCCGACTTCGACATCCAGTCTGAGGAAGAGCCAGAGCAAAGAATCACCAAGTTGAAATATTACGCACAGGAGTCTCGCAGTGAAATAGAGAAGCTCAAAGCAGAACATGAGGTTCAGATTGCAGAGCTTCAACTTCGCATCATCCCGGAGAGCCCACCAGAAGTCAGGGAGCAGTGCCGCGGAGATATTCAGGCCTCAACAGCAAAGATCTCAGACCTCATGAGCAGCGCAACAAAACTGCTAGAGGAAAGCGTTGACGCTTGGACAAAATTGCAGGAAAATCCAGAAGTAGAAAAGCTACAGGAAACCATCAAGCAGCGACAGACAGAGCTGGATGTAGTGAAAGCAGAAATTAAGACTCTTCCTCCTATGCAGAAGATGTTCAAGGTAAAGCAAAGTAATGAACTCCAGCAGGAAATTGAGTCATGCAGAATGAAAGCAACACTATTGGAAAATTCTATGCAGCCCCTTGTCAACGAGGCCTTGGAGTTGAGTACTGCTGCAGACAGCCAGCTCAAAGTTCTGAAGGGGTATGATGCATTTGCACAGGAAAAGGCCAGCGAAGCATCAGCAACAGCATTGCAGGAGTTGGTGGAGAAGGAGCAAGCAACCGACAATATCATCTGTGGCCTCAACAAGCAGTTCACTACCTTCGCCAACAAGATTCTCCCACCAGACAAGCAGCAGAGTGTCCCGGGATAGGACATTGGCGAGTCTTAGGGGCCTGTTGGGGCACACACCTTAACGGTCCTTAATTTTGCTAACTTCACAGTTTTTGTGGAAGCTTGTAAGCAGACTTGCGACTCAAAATAGTCTTAGGGGTGTCGGGATTGAGTCAAAGCCCTCTTTTTTGTAATTGTCCATAAATTTCGGGTATAAGCCCATGATTTTGTAATAGTACACTTCTATAAATAGCCACTCATGTAAAGATGTCAAAGGTATCTAATGACATGAGGATCATATGATGCAAAGAAGTTAGATCTATTTTGGTTTTTAAGGTCAAGTCCTATCCGTGTGTGTGGACGACCTCTGCAGCTGTGTGCACAGAGGGTTTTTGTAAGGAAAGGAACTACAGCTAAGTGCGCAGCGTAGAGTTTGTAACAAAGGAACTGCAGCTAAGTGCGCAGTTGGGATTGAAGGAAGGATCTGTAGCTGAGTGCGCAGATCAGAACTGTTGTTTTGTAAAGAGTTGAATAAAAGCAGTTCTGTGGATGTAGCCCCTACCCTGGGGGTGAACCACGTTAAATCTTGTGTTGTGTTAATTTTGTGCTGTGATGTTTTTATGCTTTTGATAAGTAGGTGAATGCTAAAGTAAGATAACTGTTAACTAGTAACTTCGTTGTGAATTCCCAATTAAGGGTTAAGCAAGTAACGTTATTTATCTAAACTGTGAAGCTAACTAAGTGAATGCCGAAGCTCTATTTTGTATAAATAATTGTTATTAAGGCTAAAGGTACAGTAATATCCCTCTTCTGCTTGTAGAAACCTGATTCTGCAACACCCCATAGCCGTTTCAGGTGAGACTGCAAATTGTTCGCAGGTTGTTGTCGAAAGGGCCAACACTATGGGTATTTTTGTTGGTGCGAAGTTAAAGTATAAACCCCGGGTCTTCCCTATAGCTAAGTGCGCAATTAGGATTGAAGGAAGGATCTGCAGTAGAGTGCGCAGATCAGAACTGTACTTTTGTAAAGAGTTGAATAAAAGCAGTTCTGTAGACGTAGCCCCTACCTTGGGGGTGAACCATGTTAAATATTGTGTTGTGTTAATTTTGTGTTGTGATGTTTTTATGCTTTTGATAAGTAGGTGAATGCTAAAGTAAGATAACTGTTAAATAGTAACTTCACTGTGAATTCCCAGTTAAGGGTTAAGCAAGTAACATTATTTATCTAAACTGCGAAGCTAACTAAGTGAATGTCGAAGCTCTGTTTTGTATAAATAATTGTTGTTAAGGCTAAAGGTACAGTAATATCCCTCTTCTGCTTGCAGAAACCTAATTCTGCGGCACCCCATAGTTGTTTCGGGTGAGACTGCAACCTGTTCGCAGGTTGTTGCCGAAAGGGCCAACACTGTGGGTCTTTTTGTTGGTGCAAAGTTAAAGTATAAACCCCGGTTCTACCCTATAGCCCAACAAATTGGTTCCATTTCCGGCTGAACAGATCTGCTTCAAGAGGGATTTACGTCGAACCTGAAGGGCTATGTTTTGGAGACCCTCGGTAAAAGAAATTGGTGACTGTATTGAAGATACCTATTTGAAATTTGCAAAACAAGAAAATAAGGATCCTCGTCGTAGCTCAGACAACTTTCTACAAATGTACGTTTTTACTGATATTCATGAAATTTTATTTGGTAGTATCCACATAGAATTGCACTAGTGGTTATCCAGGTTGACAGAAAGAAAGACCAACTTCAAGGAAAATCAGTTTCCTGATTGGACCCCCGCAAGAATTAACATATTGAAAAGAGTGAACAACGAGATATCACGAGCTGTTGATTTCTGGACAACGCGAACCCTTGAAGCATTTGTGACAGAGTTTGCCATCGACACAAGTACCTCTTTTAGCGAAGCTGAATGACAGTTTTTCAAAGGACCAAGGGGTAAGTACTTGAATTCATTTAGTTTAAGAATTAAAATGATCTTGGCTGAAAAAGGCATATTGCTTATAGAATCAGATTGTTAGATTTGTTACTACTAACATATGTTTGGAAGTGAAAGTGACTTCGATGAGCAAAGTGGTTTGCTGTGAAGCGGTAAGAGATACAAGAGATATTTTGGATCCAATACCCTAGGTCAGAATACTGAAGAAGACTCTAAGTCCGAAGAAACCTCTTCTGTTAGAAACCCTCCTACAACCCTGCATCGAAGATCTGTTACCCCCGAGAACCCGTTTCAATATGAAATTAACCCTAGCCAAAGTATTCCTGTCGCAGGTCAGTCTACCCCAGTAAGTTCCCCCCCACCTACTACTAGTCCCCCTCCCTCCCCCCCTAGATATAAAATGGCCCATATGAATGATGATATCAAACTACCAGTATTCAAAAGAATTGGATCAAAGGATCCAGAACAGTTTTGGTTCTTATGCGAAGTTGTGTGGACTGCGAAGAACATTATGGATCAATATATAAGAAGAGCGCAGCTGGTTACTTCTTTCGGAGACTGGGCTTTGACCTGGTTCATGAAGTTTTCCAGCACTTAGAACCATGCCTTGGATGATATTAAAGCAGCAATGATCAAAGAGTTCAAGAAGCCTAAATCAGAGTCACAGTGTATAACTGAACTGAAAGAGATTTAGCAGAGGCGAGGTGAATCAGTTTGGGACTTTGATCAGAGGTTCAAAGTTCTGCTAGATCAAGTAAGTTTCACTATTGGACCAGTGCAGCATAAATAATGGTTCATAGCAGCATTATTACCCCATATTAGAACTCCACTCATGCAACAAAAGGTTGCTGATCAGCAAGAGGCTTTGGAAATTGCTATGAAGCTTGAAACGGCGCTTGTTGAAGATAATTCTGGTATAGCCCAAATACAAGCGCAGTTGGCAGAAATGGCTCTGGAGCTTCGTGACATGAATAAGGGGAAATCTATTCATGAATAGTTTTGGTGTACACGATGTCGAACAGAGGGTCACGATAAGGAACAGTGTCCTGCGTTAAGAAATTACCTGAATACTGGTGCACCAAACCCATTTAACCCTAGTGTTCTATATTGTGAGATCTGTAGAACAACTGGTCAGCATCGACCTGAAGACTGGTATATACTGCAGAGATATGTGCAAGTACCTAAGAATCTATATTGCAAGTTCTGTAAGTCAGTTGGACACAACAAATAAGAGTGTCGCAGCTTTGACCTTATGAGAGAGCGAACATATGATGCTTATAGGGTACAATATGATGCACAAGGCAATGATGGATATGGTTACCATGGTGGTCGAGGTAGTTTCAGAGATCGTGGTCATGGTGGTATGTCTGGAAGAGGATGAGGCCAGGTTGTGTGTTATAACTATAATCAAGCAGGACATCTAGCTAGAGATTGTCAGAACCCAACTACGACATTTAGATATTGTAGAGCAGTTGATCATGTGATTGAGCAATGCCCACAGCTGATAGCCAAGATACAAGAAATAAATAGCGCTCCTACTCAGAATATTCAGATGATTACTGTAGAGCAAAGGCCTACCCCATCCATTAACGTTGTTACAGGGAGTGGAGCCACGACGAAAGTACAGACTAAGGATCCCAAGATGTATCCTCCTGGCTCAGTAGAATGGAGGCCATTGTTTGTCCTATGCAAAAGTACATTGACATCCCATGGGTACTGTCTGTTAAGGACCCAAAGCTGTGGATGGTCAAATGTTCGATAGGACATGAACGGGAGGCAGTTCGAGGGATGGGGTCGTTGATAGATTTAGAAGGCCCAATGATTCCTATACCCCTCATAAATATTACGAAGGAAGACAGTAGCATGAGAGACGGTCATAGGGAACATAAGTATTCTGCTAAAGGATCAAGCAAGATGCGGCCATGGTAGAAGTAGCAGAAGGAATGACGATGATGACAGGCATATAAGAGAGAAAGACGACCGAAGGATTAAAGATGATACTACAAAGATGCAGACAGATACAAAGCCTGACAAAGTGTGAAAGGAGATCATAAAGAAGGAGAAAGCAGCCGACAGTAGTTTACTATATTCGCCAACAAGATTCTCCCACCAGACAAGCAGCAGAGTGTCCCGGGACGGGACACTGGTGAGTCTTAGGGGCCTGTTGGGGCGCACACCTTAACGGTCCTTAATTTTGGCAACTTCACGGTTTTTGTGGAAGCTTGTAAGCGGAGTTGCAACTCAAAATAGTCTTAGGGGTGTCGGGGTTGAGTCAAACCCCTATTTTTTGTAATTGTCCATAAATTTCGCGTATAATCCCATGATTTTGTAATAATGCACTTGTATAAATTGGCACTCATGTAAAGATGTCAAGGGTATCTAATGACACGAGGATCATATGATGCAAAGAAGTTAGATATATTTTGGGTTTTAAGGTCAAGTCCCATCTGTGTGAGTGGACGACCTCTGCAGCTGTGTGCGCAGAGGGTTTTTGTAAAGAAAGGAACTGCAGCTGAGTGCGTAGTGTAGAGTTTGTAAGAAAGGAACTACAACTAAGTGCGCAGTTAGGATTGAAGGAAGGATCTGCAGCTGAGTGCACAGATCAAAACTGTTGTTTTTGTAAAGAGTTGAATAAAAGCAGTTCTGTGGACGTAGCCCCTACCCTAGGGGTGAACCACGTTAAATCTTGTGTTGTGTTAATTTTGTGCTATGATGTTTTTATGCTTTTGATAAGTAGTTGAATGCTAAAGTAAGATAACTGTTAAATAGTAACTTCGCTGTGAATTCCCAGTTAAGGGTTAAGCAAGTAATGTTATTTATCTAAACTGTGAAGCTAACTAAGTAAATGTCAAAGCTCTGTTTTGTATAAATATTTGTTGTTAAGGCTAAAGGTACAGTAATATCCCTCTTCTGCTTGCAGAAACCTGATTCTGGTGCACCCCATAGCTATTTCGGGTGAGACTGCAACCTGTTCGTAGGTTGTTGCCGAAAGGGCCAACACTGTGGGTCTTTGGTGACGTGGCCTTTGATGAATTTCCTATAATATCCAGTATGACCAAGTGTGGTGTGAAGTTGCTTAACAGACTTCGGAGGTGGAAAGTTCACGATAATGGCTATCTTCGCAGGATCCACCATCAATCCTTGTTTGCACACAATGTGACCTACCAGAATTCCAAAAGGTGCACAAAAGATACACTTCTTCAGGTTTAATGAAATCTAATGTTGTCTACACTTGTCTAGCATAAGTCTTAAGCTGGCTATATGATCCTTCAATAAACCGAATATAGTCCAATCATCAAAGTAGACTTCCAAGAATTTATGTATAAACTCCTTAAATGCAGATATGACTACTTTGGAAAACATAGCAGGTGCATTCTTCAATCCAAAGGGCATAACTGTATACTGGAAGGATCCCATTTCTGTAGCGAAGGTGGTCTTATGTTGATCCTCTTGAGCAATTCTGATCTGATGGTAACTTGAAAATCCATCAGTGAAGGAATACACTTCTTGACCTCTGACATTGTCTAAAACTTCATCTGTAAAGGGAGTAGGAAAGGGATCATGTAAACAGGCATCATTCAACTTCCTCAAATCAACACAAATTCTAATTTCTCCCTTGGTCTTCTTTTCTTGTACCACCATAGGGCTGACCCATTCGGACTCTTCGACAGGTTCAATGATTCCTGCAGCAAGCATCTTATCTAGCTCCATACTGACTTTGTCTTTGTACTTAGGGTTTAACCTATAAGGGTGTTGTTTTATAGGTTTCGCATCAGGCTTCAAAGGGATTTTTATCACTCCTATATCACCAAGGATACCTTTCATTTTAGAGAAATTCGTCGGAAATAAATCCTAATATTCATGGAGAAGTTGGGTCACTTTGCTCACCATTTCTTCATCCCAATAATCTCCAATGGTAGCATACTTGGGCTATTCTTCTGATCCAATGTTTACTTTCCTTGTTTTCAAGGGCTGAGTCACTTCAAGTGCTTCGACTGCTGGTCCATGTACTTCACAGTGTCCTTCTGACTCAGGAATGTTAATGTTGCGCAGGTCATCATCCTCGTCAATTGCGAGGTTATAACATTCTACTGCATTAGCTTCTTGTTCCTTCCAATAAGGTTGGTACTCTACTATTTCTTTATCATCAAACGCCTTAGTATGGATCAACCTAATCGTTGCGTCTAAAGAAGGACAAACCTCATTAATAGAAAATGTAAGCACAAAACTATCAACAAGACTATCCCAACTTACTGTACCATGGCGAAGCTCAACCTCCACATACCAGATCTTTGCTACAGGTTCCAGAGTGTGTATGAACCTATGTACCCATTCTTCATGAGGTACATGCTTCCATGCTTCATAGCATTGCTCCAAATGTTCCTCGGGGCTAGTCTTACCATTAAACCTGCTTTGCACCTCCTGAGGTTGATCCATGAATCTCAGGCGAAGGGACTTTTGACAAGCTTCCCAAATATGAATGTACTTTCTATGACCATTCCACCATCTAAAAACTGTGGCTCTAAATACTGAATCTAGAGTCTCCATTTTTTGTGAATCTGGTACCTGCTCTGAGAATTGCAAAGTAAAATCTTCGAGATCTGTCAAGCCATCAAAAATAGGTAAGACTCTTGTCTGTGAGCCAAGCCATCTGAGAGACTTGGTAATTCTTGCACATTGATGTCCATGTAGTTCATAAAGTCTATTCTGCCAATTCTCTAATCCTTCATCTGAATCAATCATGCAAGAACTGTCACACTTCCAATCCATTATACCTTCAGGAGTAGGGTTAACATAGTCTTCCTCCTTAGCTGTGATGTTGTAGATATGATCCAAAACATCCTGATCTTCATCTCTGACTGGCTCTATGTACCTTTCTCCTTGAGAAGGGTCCAAGGATACTATGACTCTTAAGCCTTTCCCTTCAAAAGTCATCTTCCTATTCTTAAGGTTGATTACTGCAGAATTCTCTATTTCCCATTCAATTCTTAGCAAGGCTGGATAGGGGTTGCTATCATAAATTATCTCAATGGCTTCAAAATTTGCTAAAGTACTGACTCCATCAATATCTACTGGAACACGAGGGAATAATCCTAGGGGCACAATCTTCTGCTGATTGGCTAACCTCAACTGTATAGGGGACTATTCAAGGGTAGGTTTTCCTATTTGTTCCCATGTCTGCTTAGTTAAGACATTTACTTCTGATCCCAGGTCTAAAATGATGTCAGTCATGTCATACTCTCCTATCTGAGCATGCAATCTCATTTCTCTTCCATTTCTTCTAACTCTATTAACAGTTTTTTCTATACCAGAGCTTCGCTAAGGTTTGTAAGAAGCAATAAATTTCTGTAACTCATTTAAATCATTCTAATTTCTTAAGAGCTTCATACAAATCTGTAAAAATGGTGACAGTGTACTTACTTTATCCGTCAAAGCTCCTTGAGACTGTAACTATTGTTGATGCTGTTGCGTAGGTGCTATTGATGTTCCCGAATCAGCAAAGTCTTTTTTGGCTTCCATAAATGTTTCTTTTTCTCTTCCTACATCGAAGGTTGGAATTTTATCTGGGGTCTTATGAACCCAAGCCGCGTCACCAAGTGAATGCCGAAGCTCTATTTTGTATAAATAACGTTACTTGCTTAACCCTTAACTGGGAATTCACAGCGAAGTTACTATTTAACAGTTATCTTACTTTAGCATTCACCTACTTATCAAAAGCATAAAAACATCACAGCACAAAATTAACACAACACAATACTTAACGTGGTTCACCCCCAGGGTAGGGGCTACGTCCACAGAACTGCTTTTATTCAACTCTTTACAAAACTATAGTTCTGATTTGCGCACTCAACTGTAGATCCTTCCTTCAATCCTAACTACGCACTTATCTGTAGTTCCTTTCTTACAAACTCTACGCTACGCACTCAGCTACAGTTCCTTTCCTTACAAAAACCCTCTGCGCACACAGCTGCAGAGGTCGTCCACGCACACAACTGGGACTTGACCTTAAAACCCAAAATAGATCTAACTTCTTCACATCATATGATCCTCGTGTCATTAGATACCTTTGACATCTTTACATGAGTGCCTATTTATACAAGTGTACTATTACAAAATCATGGGTTTATACCCGAAATTTATGGACAATTACAAAAAAGAGGGCTTTGACTCAACCCCGACACCCCTAAGACTATTTTGAGTTGCAACTCCGCTTACAAGCTTCCACAAAAACCGCGAAGCTGCCAAAATTAAGGACCGTTAAGGTGCGAGCCCCAACACTGGCCTATTTCCCTCAGGACTCCCTTGTGTCAAGTTGTAATTGCATTATCATGAGCTTTGCCTGCCTTATTGAGCCTTATGCTGGCTTCCCTGACATTGAGTTTCAGCCATATAGCCCAAGCTTGTCTCATGTCTAGCCATGCAGAGCCATTTCATATATCCTTTGCAGCTTGATTCCCTATTTTTACCGGGAGGGTACTTTCCCCCGAGTGTCGCTATCCTACACATGTATCCTTGCATTGAGCATAGGTATGTTCCACTGCTTGGAACTAGTTTGTTTGCCCACATGACACTCGTCTCCTCCTATTATGTAACTATAAAGCAATTTTATTCTTTTTCAAGCTTTTTAAATATTTGAAAAAGTCCAAAAAAAATGAAAAAACCAAAAATCCGGACAAGGAAAGATGTTATCTTTTGGAAGCTGTCGAGTCGTGTCACCTTCAAATAGAGCACTGTAAATCACATATGTTGGTTGGGTTTATAGGTTGACTTGAGGAGCTGTACTTGTTTTATCTGAGTTTATCTCCACCGACTGGTTAAGCTTCCAGTCCCCATGGAGCCTCTATCGATGCCTCCTGTGTCATAGAGATGTCCCAATTTTGTATATCAAGTCTATGCTGCCTTTATTTAGTCACCATTCGTCGTTATGCTCTTGTTCGAAGGAATTTGAAACCTGAGTCGGCCATTCCTCAGTTATCTTGACTTTGCATTTCATCCATTCCCGGTACAGTTACTGGTTCATGCACCTTATGATCGAGTCCTTCCACATTATACAGCTTTGTTGAGTACCTCATGTTGGATGATGGGGGATGCCTTAATTCCCTCCTTCCAGCGGATTTCATCCCATCAACTTCAGATCATTTATTCTGGGATTGGAATCTAGAGTCATTTTTGAGTGCCTTGAGACTTGTAGTCATAAGTGGCAGGTTCTCTTGCCATCGATATTTTTTGGGAATACATCAATGTCCCCTGATCGATGGATCCTCTCAAGTGTTCAACCTCAACACATCTATTCGCACTTGTTATTTTACACTCTAGTACCTTGATTCCCATTATCATTATTGATGGGTGATCTCGCATCTGTTAATGGTATACATCAATGACCGGTAATCAGATGATGGACTACTATGTTCAACCTCGACACCTCTATTCACATAGTAGGACTTGTACTCATAGCGGTTTATGTAGAAGACCTTCCATATTGGTGGCATCTCTTATATGCTACCTCCTTGATCGTGCCAGTGTTCATGAGATTTCAGCTCTCGTGACTTGATTCCAGTATATGTCAGACATTTCCAGCTATTATGGAGATCTTGATCCATTGTATATCTTCAGCCATTATGGAGATCATGATCCTTTGTATATCTTCATCATGGAGATTCTGATCTATGTATATTGTACGTAGCGATGACCACTTATGTGATATTTTGTATCATGCCTATTCATGGCCATTGTACTCTTATGTATCTGGGACTGCTATATGTATTTGCAGTTATGTGCAGAGATGTATCATTATACTATGCTAATTGGGTGGTTGGTCTTCCATTTGGGATTCTTCATCACTCCACTTCTGGGATGGACTTATAATGTATTTCGGCCATCGTATGACCCCTCTGACCTCACACATTAGGGGGCATCTATTGGACAACACTTTCAGATCGAACTTTAAACTCCACGACCCAAAGCATTTGCAGACACAACAATTTTTTGAAAAGCATGAAAACAGTTGACCTCAAGACAATCCAAACTGTAGCAGAGGGAAAAACAAAACAGAGTTCATGAATTCACACACTCCTAGGAAAGATAAAATTAAAAGGAGGGTCCAAAATTTCAAAAATTTGGGAAAACAGTTGCAGCTGCAACAATTGGTGACTACCTGGTGAACCTAGATCTCTGGACAATTTATTCCTTAAGTAACAAACTGTTTAACAATAAAACCAACATGTTGAATTCTTCTAGATGTCTGGATTTCCCAAATGGCGAATATATGTAATTTTAATCATTAAGGGTAGTCCAATTTAGGAAAATGGAAACCAAGATTCCAAAGTCAAGATAACTCTTTCGAGGCCAAGAATATGAGTTTCATTTTTACCTCTGTCTTCGGGTAGCTTCTAGCTTGGACACCACAGGATCGTAACATATGGTAAACAGAAATATTCATTTGTTCCTCGTTCCCATGCCATTTTGCACCTTTTTTTGTGCTTTTGGACATTTTTTTTCTTTATGAGTCCTCCTACATGCCTTTCTTTCTAAATTTTTTATTCAGGTTCCTCTATCCATAGTGTTCTTTTGTTTGAGAGATGCATTTGACTTTCAGCTCACGGACGGAGAAGAACTTTGGCAATTTTGTACTTGAATGATTCAGTACTTTGTTTTGATACATATTGCTTTCTTAGGATCTTTTGACTCTTATTTGCCTTTTGGCATTCAATTCTTGGCATGGGATCATTTATATATAATATATTGTTTACCCTGCTTCCTTTCCATGGGCCTTTTGTTGTCACTCCCTAGGACATTTTTAAATGTGAGATGGATGGATCCTCGAAAGAGTATTCCAGACTTTTAATCCTGAGCTATTTTACAAGGATTAAGTAGGACTTCAATGTGTTCATATCCATTTAGGAAAACCATTAAACTAGAAGAAATTCTTTCAGATAACACAATAGTACACAGTCTCATACTCAAGGACTTTAGTTAGTCCAGAATTCTGATGTCCTCCATGCAACCAAAAGTTTGCCTCCTTTTATTGAAATCAATCAAAATCTAGACTAAAGAAAAACAAAAATAAAATAAATCAAAATAAACAACCAAATCAATTTATTTATGTACAACATAATCAAGAAACATAAAAATCAAGAAAAATAAAATTTGAGAACTAAACCACTAACTGGTTAGTCCTCTGCCCACCCCTGTAAATCTGACAACTTGTAAGTTAAGGGGCTAGGCTTGACTACAAAATGAGAAAGACCTACCCATTATCAAAAACTATATCTACTGGTCTCGAAAAAACTATATCTGAAACTGAAACTACTATTTTACAATCAATCCCATCAGCCCGTGAAAATCAAAGGAGATCGGGCTGGGTATCTGATGTACTGCTAGCTTCTTTCGCTTGGTAGTTTCCCGGTTCTAGTTCAATTAAATAATTTCTCAACACAGAATTCACTGATTCATTTTTTTCTTCCAATTGTGTAACATTGTGCTTCATGTGGGGCTCTCTTAATATCTTAATCTAGTTTGGACTTCCCTTCTGAGGCAACCATAAGTGTGACCAATCTGAAGCAAAACACCCATTTAGTCTTGCTGACTAGTCTCGATTCAAAATCAGTCCATAGCCATCAGGTATGTCTGCTACTAAAATATCAATGTACTGACATATCCTTTTATTTGCAGATAAACGAATGAGAACATTCTCCATTTCCCCCACTACATTCACATTGGTCCTATCTAACTGAGTAACCTACCAGTCAGTCGGTTTAGGTTGTCCATTAATATTTTTGCTGACTGCAAGTGGCATAGCATTTACTAATGACCCAGAGTCTACTAGACAATTGTGCACATTATGGTTTAAAATCTCCAAATTCAGAAGGAATGGTGGGGTTTTAAACCTAGTCTTACCTCCCACACTTGATTCAACAATCTCTTCTACAGGTTGGTTGTTGGTGGGAAATTCTTCCTCTGGTCCTTCAGGTGCTTTGAGGTCTTCTTTGACATTACCCACTTGGTCTTCCAAAGGCTTAGCAGGCTTGTTGGTTTGCTTCGGATCTTGGTTAATAATGGTGATTTCAGGTCCTTTGTCCTCAACATTGTTCTTTGGTTGTTTCCTGACATTCTCTTGCAACTTCTTAATCTTTGAGATTATTGAATTGTCTTTATTCACCAAATTCAGATCTTTGGTTGTCATTGGTATATTCTCAAATTTCAGAGTACTTTTTTCTGTATCAAACAGTGAGACACAATCCCATAAACACATGGTATAATTTTTTTGTTTTTCTATGGTCTTACTACCTTTTTCCTCTTCATCACTTTCCTCGGTCAATTTAGAATCCAAGAGCTGATTCATCACCATCGTTATTGAATTTAACCATTGAGGACAATTCTTTTCAGAATGGGGTTGTTGGTGAAAAGTGAAAAAATTATCCATCTCTACCTCTGTCAAATTCATTGATGCTGAACCGTGCGGAGGGGTCTTGAATGGGTTGTTATCTTCTCTTTTCTTGTAGTAAGGCTTATAAGCTTCCTGATCTTATCTTTCCTTTTCCAAATCTATTATTCTATTGGAAAGCTTTTGCATCATCTTTAACATCCCCTCAAAATCATGTGATTGCTCCTCTTTAGGTTTAGACAGCAATAAGGCTCTTTCCCCGGAATTTTTTTCTCCAGATTGCTCGGGATAATCTTCTATACTTTCCTTTTCAGCCTCTACTCTTTCTGCTTCTTCATAAGTCTCTACTAACGTAGGATTAACTTGAGATTTTGTGAACATGGCCAAATTAGGCCCTAGAGCTGAAGTATAGTACTCAATCATAACTTTATCAGAAGGCTTATCAGTTGCAAAAAAATTCTTAAGATAAGTAGCAAACCTCTGGGTGAAACTATGCACTTTCTCTTTTCTTTCTTTCTTCAAAGTGCATAACCCTTTCATTAGTGCTACATGAGTTTTCTAGGATGCATATTTATTTCTGAATATTCTTTCAAAAGTATCCCAGTCTGGGATTGAGTTTGCAGGAAGAGAAAAATACCATGAAGCTACTGCCCCTTTCAAGGTATGTGGAAAAATTCTGCAGACTACATCTTCATGTTCTCTAGCCCTTAATCCTTCTATGGCCAAGTAAAAGCTTTGCAAGTGATCATCTACTAAAATATTTTCACTTGGATCAAATTTGGGAAGCATTTTGTCAAAAGCTTGAGGTAAGTCATGTAAACGGGGTGCCAGGTTTAGAGGTGACCTAGCCTTCCAAGCAGATGGTGGATTTGGTGGGTTGGGTGGCTGGTTTGCATTTACGCCTGCCATGAGTCTAGGTGGAGAGTGAAGAGGTGAGGGAACTGGAGTCTGCACAGGTGAACAGTAAGGTGTGTTTGGGCCTACTTGATTCAAAGGTTGAACAACCTCCTATAATGCTACTTCTACTAACTCTTCCAAGTCTCCAACCAACAGTGAATCTTCCAAGATGGCACGGTCTTTCTTCTTGTATTCTCTTCGGGGTAAATCAGGGATAATGGGTAATCCTCCAATACTCTTTACATAAGCCCATGTGTGTCTTCTCAGATCATTGACTACTTGTTTTTCCACAGCAAACAAATGTTCTCTATTCTCTTCAGTATTTGGATCAGGAAATAAACTGCTTTCAAAACTATCACTGGTGTAGTTATTTCAAGGAAATGGATTTCCTCGGACAGACATGCACTGGCGGCCCTCCTTCTAGCACCAGAAATGTTGAGGCCTGGAAATTCACAGGCAACAACAGCAAGGGATTCTCCCCAATCAACATTCCCAACTAGCCCGTGACTGTTCAGTGTAGGGAATCCATTCGGTTTGCGGTCTGGCTACCGTAGGTCAAGTAACAAAAATAAAAGGTTTTACCAGTTGCAGCCCAGTACACCATGTATCTTTTTGTGTTTTTTAGTTTTAAATATGATATGCAAGTGCCTATCTAAAATGCAGATTGATAGAGAATACGAGGAGCAGTCACAATGTGATGCACAGGTTCTTACCTCTCGTCTTAAACTCTCTCGCATCTAAATCACACACAGAAAGACATTAAAACTAACTACCTAACCTATCCCTAGGGAGCAATATTATCATTTATTAATGAATAATGTATTTTGTACATGCTTTATGAAAAGTCACAGATAGTTGATACTTCTTTCAAAACACATGAACATTTAAAGATATTTGAACAACCAGATAGCCAATTGTTTATGAACAACATTCATTACTCATAGTGGAAATTTTCATAAAATAAACCAGAGAACATTCATACAAGAACATAGATTCAAAGAGTTAGAACAATCTCACAGTTAATGGACACAAAGCTGAAAACGAAATAGTTCCTCTTCAACAAATCCATAGCACAACATTTGAACATTCCACCAAGCTTTCTCCAACAGGAAAATTGTAATTATCTATTGCAAAAGGAAATAGTTCTTCTTACAATATGTCTTCACAAATCTAACTGGGAAAAAGTCCCTCATTCCCTCTAACTTTCCTATCTTTATACAAAGACAACTAAACCTTTGGGTTGCCCTGCCGGGTGACCTTTGGGCTTCCCCAACCGTTTTAATCTCACAGTTTTGTCAATTTGTGAGTGCTCATGATTCATACAAATGTTACATTTTAGATTTATGATTTAAGAGCATTTTTATGAAAAAAGGGACCATCTTGGTGACTGCCGAACTTTTCCAGGCATGGGCCTCTGCCTCTATTTATTTTGCTCATTAATCCATTGGTCTCTTGCTAGATCCAGTTGAGCTTGAACCTGACTTGCTTCTTATGTTCTGCTTCTTCATTTTTCTTTTCTTCGGCTAGCTTCCTTCTGCTTTGTCTTTTAGATACGTCTTCTCTACAACAGCAATCACCCTGTCATGAATAACCAGTCATTAGATCAATTAGCGTTTGACAAATCAACATGAATTGCATCAATACACGCATTATATGAAATGGACTATAAACAAATGTAAAGCATGAAAATACATAGTAACCACCACTCTTCAGTATACCAAAAACCCCCAAACTGCGCTCTTCATCACAGAAACTTTGACTTGACCCGCACTCATGGGAAAACTCCACCATCCCATAAAGTAGAGTAACGACACAACAAAAACATGGTGGGAAAAACCCTACCGACAGTCGAAATAAATAGACACTAATCGTTTGGCAGATAATCCACTTCGGCTAGCGGAAGAACTAAGGACTACGAAATAATAGTCCTATTCACAGCTGTAACAGCGGGCTTCATATAGACAATGATTCTACGATCAACATAAAAAACATTGGCGAAAGAAAAAATTATATGACGGATGGTTAGTCCGTTCTGGAGTCGCCATTGCGGAAGACAATCATACTGCGGCTTCCGTTTTCAAATGAAAAATGCAGCGATCGAAAGTTTCCATGACTAAACGCCGATGATGATGAGCTCAACGCAACTGCCGTGTCAGCGACACAAGAGACTAACCCTCCGATCAAAGAATAAAAATGCTCCGATAGAGAAAACAAATCATCGAGAAGCAAAGGTTTAAGCAGTAAAGCCATGGAAACATCAAGACTAAGAATTATCCGTCGGCAAAAATAAAACAACAGCAACTACTGTCTAGGCATCGGGGATCAAAAATACTAACCATAAAGCGTCGACGGGATATATCAATACGTAGCCGCAACGGTGGAAGGTGGATGGACAATGGATTCCGCAGCAAAAAGAAAACATCGATGAAAGTCAGGACAAACCATCGACGAACGGAACAGCAGCGTCGGGTGATTAGTTCATTGAGGAGCTGTAGCAGTGGGTAACAATCAAACTACGGCTTCTGCAAACCAATAAAAACTTTGAAGATCGGAAACTTTAAGACTACGGATTAGCAAAAATAAAATAAGGATCTCTGCAACATCGGTAAGATAAATAACAAGGTTTCCAAAACGGTGGCTGCATAGAGAACTATAACTTTGATTCGAATAGAAATGGACTTTTGATAACACTGAAAGAAATCATTCAGATCAAAGGACAACACTTTCAGATTGAACTTTAAACTCCACGACCAAAAGCATTTGCAGACACAACAATTTTTCGAAAAGCATGAAAATAGTTGACCTCAAGACAATACAAACTGTAGCGGAGAGAAAAACAAAACAGAGTTTATGAATCCACAAACTCCCAGGCAAGATAAAATAAAAAGGAGGGTCCAAAATTTCAAAAATTTGGGAAAATAGTTGCAGCTGCAACACTTCCTTATCTCAACTTTGGATCCATGGTATGGGGATATTGTCGTATATTTACAAAAATTGAAGGTCCCTAGTCACCTTTCACGGGATGAGCGATGACGATTACGTCATGTATCTAAGCACTACCTTATAGTGGATAACACTTTATACCGTCGTGGGGTAGATTCCATTTTACGTCATTGTTTAACCCATGAGGAGGCTGAGGTTGTGCTGAATGATTGCCATGGAGGGGCGTGTGGTGGTCATTTATCTGGGCTTTCTACAACCCAAAAAATATTGAGAGCGGGATATTTTTGGCCGTCAATATTTAAAGATTGTGTTAATGCGGTCAAGAATTGTCACCCTTGCCAGGTGTTTGCACGCAATATGCACTCACATCCTACCCCATTACATCCGATTATCACCGACGGTCCCTTCACCAAGTGGGGGCTTGACTTCATGGATTACAACCTAGCTTCAGCTGGGGAGCATCATCATATTATAGTGGCTGTTTATTATTTCACGAAATGGGTTGAGGCTATGCCCACGATTAAATCAGACGGTGAGACAGCTGTGCATTTCGTATTCAACCAAATTATTACTCGGTTCGGTATTCTGAAAGAGCTTTTCACTGACCATGGTAGGCACTTTCAGAATCGAATGATGGAAGAGTTGGCCTCAAAGCTAGAGTATAAGCAGGAGCACTCCTCTTCTTATTACCCTCAGGAAAATGGATAGGTTGAAGCAATGAACAAATCACTTAAGTCCATTCTCCAACGAACCATCGCACAAAGCAAAACGAATTACCATATCATGTTATATCCTGCTTTGTGGGCATATATGACCGCGGTTAAGACTGCCATCAGTTTTTCTCCATATCAGCTCGTACATGGAGTGGAGTCTGTCTTGCCGATTGAATGTGAAATCCCTTCATTGAAACTAGCTATAGAGCTTTTAGTAGACACTTCCGCATTGGAAGAACATTTGGTCCACTTAGAGCAGCTTGATGAGCAGCGCCGAGATGCTATAGTGGCTCTAGAGGTGAAGAAGCATCGCGTTAAGGTCCAGTATGATAAGTCAGTCCATCCGAGGAGGTTTAGTGAAGGAGATTTGGTCCTTTTATGGGATCAAGCTAAAGAACCCTTGGGGGCAGGGATGTTTAATCCCATGTGGAATGGTCCTTACGTGGTCAAACGTGTGTTAGAGAAGGGCGCCTATGAGCTGGTAGATTATGAAGGGACAGCCTTGGTGGAGCCTAGAAATGGGCTCTATATTAAAAAAATACTATGCATGATCTTCAACCAGGGCTGATTATTGTATATTATTGTACAGTTTTTGGCATAGTGAGGTTTTCTTACGGTGATTGGGTTTGTTGATCAGCTTTCGTTTCTTATGGTAGATGTCAATGGAGTCTTCCGCTTTCATAGGATTCGCTGATGGTGATAGCCACCACACTCAACACTCAGCCTCTACTGCTTGGGTGATTTATACTCCTACGGGTCAGGTATTGTCTTCAGGAGGCATATGTTTATTCCCTTCTTCAAACAATGTTGATGAGTATAGTGCTATTATTGAGCTATTACGAGATGCCATTTCACATGGTGTTCTCTCTCTTGAGGTACGTCTTGATTTGCAGTTAGTAGTGTCACAACTTAATGTCTTGTATCGTATCAGGGATCTGACATTATTACAAAGTTTCTTACATGTAATATTGTTAGAATGGAAATTTGACAACATAACATACATACATGTTTCAAGAATTTATAATCAAGTTGTTGACTCATATGCTAACTATGTGTTAGATTGGAATTTGTTTCACAGACCATAAAGCACATCACAAACATACATTTTTACACACATGTAAATAAATAAAATTGATCATCATAAAAGTTTTTTCATTAAACATCCAAAATGTGACGTCATAATACATAAGTGTCATAATACAAAAATGGGGCTTCTGAGCCACCAAAATATAATACACGGTAGTACAAAAATGAATCACTCTCAGGTCTCTAATCCTGTGGAGGAGGAGGGGGGTTCTGATCGTGGTAGCACACCATGGATCTAGCTATTCGTTAGAATAACCAAACCCATGCTCGTGGTACCCCAACCACCTGACGCTGCATGGCCTCAGGCAAGTCCTCGACTTGAGCCATGGGTACCCGGTGTGTCAATCGTACAAAGTTTGTGTGGATTCTTTGGATCGTTCGCTCCACATCCAAACCCATGATATCATCTCCTCTTCCCCTCTGTCTATGACAAGGGAAGCCATCAGGCTACCATGGTCCAACATCTGCATACATATGACAAGTTTTCACTAATGTGTTGTCACACCAAAACATCTCTTTTGAGTCTATATATCAAAAAACACAAAAAAAATTAATAATTCAAAAAACTTAAAAAGAGGGTTTGTGATTCATTACCAATATCACCATATGCTGCTCCAGGTGGTAGGGGCATGTCGAGATCTCCCTGAAAATATATCCCTGCATAAGGGTAATCATCGATGGTAATAATCTGTCGCCGCCACCATGGAAACAAATCAGCTGGGTAGGGGTTGGACACCCTACCTTTGCCCAGTCTATGCATAGCATCTTCCTAACATCGTTGGGTCGGATCTTGAACCCCGTGAGGAGGAACATTAGCTCTAGGGCTTAGCCCCGAAACACTCTCAAAGAAGAGCGTGCTCAGTATACTACCGAAACCAAAGTTTCATACCCTGCCCATCTTGCAGTCACTAAGTTGTTGCTTCATGTTACTCAACAGCACAGTACTCCAATCATAAATTATGGGTCTCATGCACTCCACTGCATAGAACATCAATGGCTGCGAGGCCTGGTGGAGTGATGCTAGCCCAGCTATCCTGCCAAGTGCCAATAGTATGGCCTTCAGGCCTAGTACCTGGATGGAGTTTGTTGAGATCTGACTCCCAACCTTTTCTGTGTCTGGAAAATAGTATATTGTAATGTACTTCTCAATGGTGAGGCCACCTCTAGGCCCGCGAGAATGTAGGTTCACTACCTCTCCCCATTGGGACAATCTTGTAATGAAATATACGTCCTCCACCTTTATATTGAGGGACATCCCGTCGATATGGAAAGACTTTGATTCTGGATCCCAGTAGTCTACTAGCATCTGTAGGAGTCTTGGTTTGGCCCTCAAGCTGCCAAGACACTAAAACTTGTATAGCCCACATGCATGTAGAGCTTGTTGAGCCATCAAATCACCCCATATAGCCTCTTCTACGTCTCCATGTTCCCTCTCCCTCCTTTCTAGGACCATCCTGCACATTAAAAATAATTTTTGGTCATTAGATACCTTAAAAAACCATGTGTGCAGTCGCATACATGACTGTTTGCAAAACAGCCGTGTATGTACGTGGGTTTGGGAGGTTTTTCCGTGTATAGCCAGCCCTATACACGGAAAAAACCTCGATTTCCGTGTGGGCCGAAAAGACCGATTTATACTGGCCTAAAAGTAAAAAATTGACCATGGAAATTGAAAACATTTACATGAAAATGGAAGAGGAGGAAATGAGGAGTTACCTGGAACAAACGGTGTCGAATTTCGCCGGACGAAGCTCCCGGAATTTGCGATTGAAGTTCTAAGCTCAAATGGGTAAAAATTTCAAATGATATGTATTTTTTGAATTTTTTACTATTTATAGAAAAAATTTGAAATTTTTGAAATTTTTTACCCCCTTTCTATAGTTTTGAACCATTTCTGACCATTTTGGACTGTTTTGGACTAATCTAATGATGTAGGAGTCTGTTTTGAGCGTCGTTTCGACCATTGTTTTGATTTGTTCGTGTCGCTTTCAGGTATTATGTTTAAATAGGCATATAGGTTATATTTCACATTCATGCATATTTTTCATGACCTTATGACCATTTCATTATAACCTTAGGTACGAACCCATTCTATCTTGTTATGAAACCTTCTTGTTGTTTTAGAAGTGACATGATGTGAATGGTAGAGCTTGACCATACATGGGTGCCCTAGTTAGCTCCTTTGTTGCATTTGGTGCCCATGCTGAAATTTTTTCCCTTTAGGGTGTGGGATTCCTTTGTATAGTATCACCATGTCTTTGCGCAAGAGCCTCATACTCCTCTTGATCTTTTTGTTGGCCTTTGTCCCCAGGACTCCCTTATGTCAAGTTGTAATTACATTATCATGAGTTTTGCCTACCTCATTGAACCTTATGCCGGCTTCCTTGACTTTGATTATCACCCATATAGCTCGAGCTTGTCTCATGTCTAGCCATGTAGAGCCATTTTATATATCTTTTGTAGCTTGATTCCCCATTTTTACCAGGAGAGGACTTTCCCCCGAGTGTCGTTATCCTACACATGTGTCCTTGCATTGAGCATAGGTATGTTTCGCTGTTTGGAACTAGTTTGTTTTCCCATTGACACTCATCTCCTCCTAGTCTGTAATTATAAATCACTTTTATTCTTTTTCAATCTTTTCAAAATATTTGAAAAAGTCCAAAAAATTAAAAAAACCAAAAAGTCAGACTAGTAAATATGTTATCTTTGGTAGCAGTCGAGTCATGTCGAATTCGAACAGAGCACTGTATATCACATCCGTTGGTTGGGTTAATAGTTTGACTTTAGGAGATGTACTCGTTTCTCTGAGTTTATCTCCACCGACTGGTTAAGCTTCCAGTCCCTATGGAGCCTTTTTCGATGCCTCCTGTGTCACAGAGATGTCCCAGTTTTGTATATCAAGTCTATCCTACCTACATTTAGTCACCATTCACCTTTATGCTCTTGTTCTAAGGAAGTTGAAACCTTAGTCGGCCATTCTCGGTACTGATACTGGTTCATGTACATTGTGATCGATTCCTTCCACATTATACATATTTACTGAGTACCTCATGTTGGATGATGGGGGATGCCTTAATGCCCTCCTTCCAGCGGATTTCATCCCATCGACTTCAGATCATTTATTCTAGGATAGGAATCTAGAATCATTTTTTAGTGCCTTGAGACTTGCAGTCATCAGTGGTAGGTTCTCTCGCCATCGACAGTTTTTGGGAATACATCAATGTCTCTTATCGATGGATCCTTTCAAGTGTTCGACCTCAACACATTTATTTAGACTTGTTAGTTTTCACTCTAATACCTTGATTCCCATTTTCATTATCGGTGGGTGATCTCGCATCTGTTAACAGTATACATCAATGACCGGTAATCAGACAATGGACTACTATGTTCAACCTCGACACCTCTATCCAAATAGTAGGACATGTACTCATAGCAGATTGTGTAGAATACCTTTCATATTGGCGGCATTTCATATATGCTACCTCCTTGATCATGCCAGTGTTCATGAGACTTCAGCTCTCATGACTTGATTCTAGTGTATGTTAGATGTTTCCAGCCATTATGAAGATCTTGATCCATTATATATCTTCAGCCTTCATGGAGATCATGATCCTTTGTATATATTCATCATGGAGATTCTGATCTATCTATATTGTATGTGGCAATGACCACACATGTCATATTTTGTATCATGCCTATTCATGGCCATTGTACTCTTATGTATCTGGGACTGCTTGCAGTTATGTGCAGAGTTTGATCATTATATTGTATTGTTGGATGACTGGTTCTTCATCACTCCACTTTTGGGATGGACTTATAATGTATTTCAGCCATCATATCACCCCTCTGACCTCACACATTAAGGGGCATCTGTTACAACTGATTTTACCACACATGGTGGATCACACCTTTATGGCCTTCTCTGTCCCTCTATAGACTTTTTAGACCCCATGGACCATTTTTTTACCTTTGATGTTTCCAAGATCATCCTTAAAAACATGTCTTATTTGTTATACGTGACTTTTAAACCTGTTCTCGTGTATATACGTGGATTTGACCCTCAAACCTGCGTACATTGGGATGTGTGCAAAAGGCCAAATAGTTTTGGAGTTTTCCTTGTGTGGATCTGAATCACTTGTCTCTTGGCCTTCTATATGCCTTGATATTGCTCGGATTTGACCTTTCATTACCCCATTGAAGCACTATATAAGGAACCCTTTGGATACATTGAAGGGAGAGGAATTGAAGAGCAAGAAAACTATAGTCCATTGTTGCTGGAGCTTATGCCTGAGTCTGCATCCCTTTGTCCCTTGGAGCACTTTGTGTTCTTATGAATCTTGCATTTGCTTGTGAGCTTGCTATCGAGAGATGGAGTATTGAAGTGGTGGAGGCCCAGGTGGGGGACTCAGTTTCTCCGATTCGCAGACGTGCTGAAATAGGTTTTCACTATTGTAATCTCTATTTTATATTAATAGAAATATCTTTTCCTGTCCAATAATGTGTATTTAAATGAGTATTGAATCCATGGATGCTTTTAAATGCTTATATGTTATTGATTATATATGCTAGAGTAGGTCTAACACAATTATATATATCATGCTTGTCTTGTTTGTTGAATGTTGAGAGTGAAAATTACTTATACAAGAAAGAGTGGAAAAGCTCAACGGGGATCTAAATCAACCGTCCAGAATAAGGTATGTGTTGAGATCCTTTAGTGTTAGATGTTTGGTTTCTCTTGCATATTGGAAAGGATTGATTTATGTGGTTACTCTATATATTGTGGTACCCCAAGCCATAGGAATTTTTCTCTGTAACACAACTATCAAGTGAACATGTCTCAGATCTGTCAAGAACTGGATCAGGGTGTTCACCGCAAAGCATATGTCTAGTATCATATTTTTCATATACATCAATGATCAAATCATATGACGATACATCATGGAATCGACCGTCTCAGATGAAGCATCACTCAGAAGCTTCAAGTTATATGCCATAGGTGTGGCTATTTCCTTGCAGTCCATCATTTTGGATCTCTTCAGAATATCTATTGCATATTTTCCTTAACCAAGGAATATCCCATCTACACTCTGCCACACCTCCATGACTAAGAAGTAATGCATCATACCTAGGTCTTTTGTAATATCCCAATTTTGACCCCTATTGCATTAAAATTGTATATGATGTAAATATCGTTATTAAATCATGGTGTGGAGCTCAAGGCTAAGGCCCCACCATGGATTTATTTTTTTGTGTATCGGCAATTAAAATCGATGCATATGGTTATTGTGCTAGCCAAGCATAGTAAAAATTGAGACATCATGTAAATATGCAATTTAATAAAATACCCACAACTAGCTATGTGAATGAAACAAAGAGATGGGGGCATGATTTTACAAGGAATAGGGGGGGAATTATTCAAACCCTTAAGCCAATAGTGTTGAACCAAATGTCAACCCATAAAGCTCTCAACTACCTTTTTTGTATTTTGCACCCAATCACTTATTTCTTCCAGAAGTTGGTTGAGGTAGTTAATTCCTTGGGAATGGAAAGGTATGGCAGTCAAAATTCGTATTGGTGAAGCCATCCATTTTTGGAAATCGTATTTTGATGTATTGGGAAAGTTATCACCCAGAAATGCATGCCCATTCCATTCCTCATCCACTTTATTCATTTTCCTCACGCAACTGGAGCTAGCTGGGAGTTTCCCTCACATTTTTCCCTGTGTTTTCCTCATTTCTCCATACTCAGAAATCTGTTTTTATATTTTTGAGTGAATGTTCAATAGAGATTCATGACTTGGGGGTTTAGGGAGGTCAATTTTTCTCTTGTAATGCCCAAGAACATTTCTAAAAACGAATTTCTCACCCAGGGTTTATTTCCCCATCTGCAATTCTATTTTTGGTTGCCCAGAATGTTTGTCTTAGACCCAGCACTTGTGTTTGTTGTTGTGTGCATCCTTTTTTTAGTCTGAAAGACTTAGGAGTGGAAGAGGCCCAGAATTGGCTTGATAAACCTAGTGAAGAGAGGAACCTCACAGATAGATCAAGAGGGGCTGGCAAATATTCTATGCACACCTTGAAGAGCACTAGAAGGGAAGGTATGGCCTAAGGGACTGTATAGCAATGAAGGGAATACTTCCTTTTTTTTGGTGTGTAGGTATTGTGGATGCGAATCTAGATAGATCTGGTGTAGGTTTCCATATCTCTATGGTTGATATCACTAGCTTAGCAATTCTACCTTTCCACTTCCTTAACATCTTGATAAACCCAACTATAGATTGTCTTGGTTGATTTTTTATATGCTTTGGCTGTGTGTGAGCCTGTTGTTCCCCAATTCCTTTTGGAAATTATGCCCAGCTCGAGGGTTGAAGTGGTGCTAAGAGAATGATGAGCACACTAGCTTATGGTTGGGTGGAACGTTTCAACGACATAGCTAGTTGTGGGACAACTTATTTTCAAGATAAGTATTATTTGTGTATTTAATTTCTGCAAATGTATTTGCTTGATCAATTATTATGAACATGTGAATGTATTGAAATGTATTTTCTTCCGCTGCAAATTGTTTCATTATGCATTTGCATATGTGTTTTTATTTTTCAATGCATTTTGGATTATGTTCATGGGGCTAGATACCCAATTATGATAGAGCAGAGCAGTAGTAGTCGCTTCCTCTCCATCGAAGAGATGAGGGGAGGGTACGTGACATATTTCATCTCAAACTTTGTAGCAAGTATCCTCTTTGCATCTTTAATGAGTTGCTCTTCGCCTATTATAAACAAGTCATCGACATATAGTAGTAGTATCATTGGTCTTCCATCTTCCACCTTGAAGTATAGGTTGGAATCCGCTTTACTCTTGGCAAATCCCAAGCTCATCAGGAATCTATCCATCCTGTCGTACCATGTCCTTGGTGATTTTTTCAATCCATACAAGGCCTTCTTCAATTTGCACACATGGGTCTTCCTATCATGTGTCTCAAATCCCAATGGTTGTTCCACATACACTTTCTCCTCATCTACACCATTCAATAAAGTTGTCTTGGCATCCATCTAGTTTATTTTCCATTTCATAATTGTTTCCCAAGTAAGTATGGCCTTAATGGAAGAGTACCTTTCCACAGGTGAAAATGTCTCTTCATAGTCTATGACTTATTTCTGTTAGAAGCCTCGTGCTATGAATCTTTCCTTATGTTTCTCTATGTTTCCATCTACAGCATGCTTGATCTTGTAGATCCAGTTTGAAGTCACGATAGATTTCTTTTCTGGTCTCAAAACAATCTCCCAGACATCATTCTTCTTGATTTACTGATATTCCTCAATCATCGCATCCTTCCATTCTTTCTTTGTTTATCCTCTTCATAGGTGGAAGGTTCTCTATCAGTGATGTCACATAGTAGAGCTACATAGCTATTGTAGGTATTTTCCCTTTTTCTCTTTCTATGTATTCCCTCTGGAGTGCCATACCTTTCAGCTTCTCTTATGAGCTATCGTTCCCATGTTGGTTTCCTCTTGTGGGAGTCCTCAAGGAATGTCTCTACCAGCTCTTATGGTTTTGTCATGTCATGCTATTCATGGTTTTCTAGAATTGCTTCTTCAATTTCCATATCTCGGCCTCTCGTCTCTTCTGATTCCTCGACATCCTAAATGGGAGTCCTCCTAGATTTGAAGTATGTCAAGTCTTCATCAAAGGTTACATCTCTACGAATGTCGATCTTCTTGAAACCTTGGAAGTATATTAGGTAGGCCTTTTTTGTATTACTCTATCCTACGAATATACCCTTCCTCCTAGAAGGATTGAGCTTGGACCTTTTCTCCTTTGGCATATGTATGTACACTAGGAAACCAAATATTCTCATATGGCTAACTTTTGGTTTCTCTCTTGAGAAATCCTCTTCAAGATTCTTATTATCAAGTACCCGATGAGGAGTACATTTATGTACATACACAGTTGTTCTTGATGCCTCCATCCAAAGGTGCATAGGAATATCTTGATCATGAAGCATAGCTTTTGTTGCCTCCATAATGGTTCGATTCTTTCTTTCTGCAACTCCATTCTGTTGAGTATTGTATGGAGTGCTCAACTCTCTCTTAATCCTGGACTCTCTACAAAGTTCCTTAAATTCTTCTAAAGTGAACTCTCTACCATTATCTAACCGTATATTCTTGATCTTCCTATTCATTTGGTTCTCGACCAAGGTTTTATACTCCTTGGACTTACTAAAAACTTCACTTTTCCCTTTCAATAAATATATCCAAGTCTTACGTGAGAAATCATCTATAAAGGAAACACAGTACACATACCCTCTTAGTGAAATAGAGGACATGGGTCCACATACATCCGAGTGTACTATCTCCATTACCTTTAGCCTTGCTCTCACTTCTGGGAAATGTCTTCTTCGCATTATCTCCTTATAAACATCCTTTGCAAATGCTTTCATGCTTTTCCTGGGTCTCTGGAAATCCTATGATTGCTTTGCTTGCCATCAGTAGTGCTCTGTGGTGCAAATGTGTAATCCTTCTGTGCCATAGTTCACTTGGTTCAATCGACTCATGAACCAGTTCTTGTTTAGATTATCCCTTCAGCTTGTACAAGCCTCAGTCTTCTTCTCCAATCATCATTGCATCCCCTATTGTCTTTCCTCTGTGCCACATTAGAACGTTTCCATCAACAAAAGAAACCCTAATCCCTTTTGCATCTAGTGCAGAAATGGAGAGAAGATTCTTCTTCAATCCTGGAACATATAGCACATCATTCATATTCAAATATTTCCTTGATTCAATCTTGTATATAGCTTCTCCACTCCCTTTTATGGGGTATTGATAGTCATCCCCAACTTTCACCTTGTGAGGTGAGTCATGTTCATACATATTAACAAATGATTCCTTGTATCTTGTCATATGTTTAGAATCTCCACTATCCACAAGACAATCATTGATTCTGTGTGAGATATTTCTAGTGAGTGTTGAGATTAGCACATACTCTTTATCTGAACCATCCTTCTCTCATCTGAATCTTCTGTTTGTTGGTTCATCATCTTTGGAAACATGAGAATGGTCTCTCCTTTTCCTTATGGGACAATCTCTTGCAAAGTGTCCCTTTTCATCACAAGTATAGCATCAAACATTTGAAGTATCTCATTTGGTCTTCTTTTGTTCCGTGTCCTTATTTTTGTTGTGATGAAATTTCTCCTTCTCCTTCTTCCTGGTGTGAATTGTGACAGCTTGATCGTCAGTTGCTCCCACCTTTTCTTCTCTTGTCACAAGTATAGCTTCTTCTTATGCACATTCTTCTTGAATTCTGTCGAAAGAGATCAGATTCCTTCTTACACAAATTCCTTGAATGACTGATTCCCATGCTCTAGGGAGACCATTCAAGGTAGTCATTACAATTTATCCTTCTTCGAAATTTTATCCAACCGCTTCGAGTTGTTCTTTGATTTGAGAAACCCTTGTGAAGTAAGATTGTATAGTCTCGGAGTTCTATATCTTCTCGGAGTTTTGTATCTTCACATTCTTCAATTGGTTCCTCAAATTCATCTTCCCGTTTATGTTCTTTCCTTTGAACATATTTGTCAAAGCATCATACACTTAATTTGGTGTATTGAATGAAGACACATGGGGGATGAGGTGATCCTTAATAGAATCTGTAATGATTATCTTATCCCTAGCCATACTTCTCTTATGAGGAACCTTATCCTCATCTACCTCTATTTCTTTAACTTCTCCATTGATGTACTAATCCTAATCATTATCTTCAAGGATCGGAGAGATTCTGTACTTCCATGCTCGAAAGTTATCAGCCCCTCCAAGCTTGTCCTCAAGCTAAGTATGATGAGTCATATTTTCAAATGAGAACCTAAAATGGAAATAGAAAATATATTTTCATCATATCAAGGGTATTAAGGACCCCAACACCACCAATCAAGTGGGAACAAAGACTTTTTCAAGAATATCATCATCATATTCAAGGTCTCCATATCATTAAAACATATCCAATGGTTCCACTATATATCTTCATTACCATAAGAGTACCAACACCCCAAAAGAGGGGTACAAATACCTCACCACTAGTTTTCAACACCTTATGGGATTCATATGCATGATCACGATGCTACAACATGCCAATGACCATATAGCATCCAAGGGCCATCAAACCACCATATGTGTGGGTTCAAGACCCAAACTTCATGTTGTAGCTGCAACAATTTCCCAAAATTCCAAAAAATTTCGGGACCCTCCTTTTGCTTGGATTAGTTCGATTTTATTCTTTGATTTGATCTAATGATTTTTTCAGAATGATTTTCAAATGCTTGGATTGATCTACTACTCGTTTTAGATTTTCCTCTAATGCTTGAAACAATCCACTGTTTGTTCAAATTTGATTGTTTCCTTTGGATACGTTCTCAGCTGGCTTGAATCGAAAGTTTATTTGGTTGATGCTCCCGCCGTTGCAGAGAAATAACGAGTCTTGACTTCGACTTTTCTTCTGATATGTTTGTTTCACATCGGCTACTTTTTGTGTTTTGCATCGGAACTTTTATTACTACTACCTCCGCAGTTGCGAACGGAAAACTACTAACTCTTCCGATTACTGTTTTCGCTTTCGACTCCCGCTTTGTTATTTTTGTTGATCCCGTAAGTCTTGGGCTTCTGCCGTTGCAGCTGCAGAAAGCTTTATTTTTTCCAGTCGCTGAGTCGTTTTAAACTCGACGTTGCGGAAGGTTGCATCCTTTACGTTCCCACCGTTGCGGATGAAAGAAGCGATAACCCTTCCGATCTTTAGTCGTTCGCTCTTTTGATTCGGGTCTTTTTTGGCGGGGTGTGATGTCCTTTTGATATCCACCGTTGCGGCTGCGAAAAGATTTACCCTTTCGGTCAGTTAATGGTTTCTCCTCTGATAAATCCTTTGCTTATGGTGGGATGACTTTCCCTTTGTGTCTCCGCCATTGCGGCTGTGAAATGCATTACATTTCCGGTCAATTAGTGGCTTTCTCCTCAGATAAAGCTTTGCCCGTTGCAGATTGATTTATCCTTCACAGCTCTTCCATTGCGGCTCATGTTCCACTATTGTCCTGATGATTAGTCTTTCAAGGTTCCGTTGCGTATGTCTCCACGGATGGCTTAGTGATTTGGCCATCCGTCGTTGCGGAAGGAGTTACGCTTTCGACTTCCGATCCGTTTGGCTTCTGCTGTCCGATTTTATTTTTTCCCCACCGCACGTGTTGACTTATATATATTTGGGGCCGGGTCTATTTTTTATTATTCTATTTGGATTGCCATTTCGACTTACCCACTGTCGCTCTCGTCATGCTGTCATCCCCTCGAGCTTGGTCGGACCCTGCTGTCGGTGTACGCTCGTTCCAGGTGGCTTCAACAATGGGAGATTGACCGCATTTTCTTCCGCCATACACGCTGCAATGCCAGGTAGGATCATATTTGCCTTTCCCTGTTCCATTTGAGCTTTTGGTTGATGTTTGTTACGGTTGGGTTTGTACACGGCCGTTTTTCCTTGGCCCCAGTTAGTTGCACGCCTATATAGTTGGGGATTTTTACCTTAACTATCTATGGGAAGGCGGTTTGACCCTTAGGGTGTTTTACCTCACCGCCGTTTGTTATGCAACCCTGCGCATAGAGAATGAGGGGGTTTGGTGCAGACGGCCGTTACGTTGTCTGCACCAATCCGCCCTGTGTGATGTCATGGGTAGGAATAGGTTTTCCGTGGCCGTTCTCTGTGGGGGTTTGGACTGTTTGTCCCATTTTTTTTTTACCTGCATCATTTAAACCCCATTCATTTTTCACCATGTTGTTCCACGCGACCGGTTTCAATCCCGAGTCAGGTTGGGGTATATAGCGCCGCGGCGTATCATTTTTAACCACATCTGCACAGACAGTAGTTTGTTTCCTAAAGACACACCATTGAAAGGCTTGAATTTTTTTTTACTGTCATTCCCGCGCAACACAATGGTTATGGCACCCCCAGTGAGTCCGAAATTTCTTCATTTTAATGTAGTTTTCATTTTCTCACAATAGTTCTGTTAGTTAGGCCATTTTAGCTTATATACATGCATACATTTGCTTCATTAACCAATTGCTTTCATGGTACACATAAAAGGAGTAAAACGTTGCACATTGTTATGTAAATGTTTGCAACCTAACCAGGAATGGATTAATATTTACAATGTTATATATGGCAGGAAGAATTCGAACTCACAATGTCAAAAAGGAAAAAGAAGAAGGCCCCTGTGGTCGAGGAGGAGCCTGAAGTGGAAGTCATTACTAAAACAGAATACATATATGAGGACACCAAGTGTATATCTGGTGTCGAGCATGAATACCAGTGGGGGGAGATTTATAGGTTAATCACGCGTAGGGAAGTTCCTAATATGGGCTTGGAGGAAGAAGGTATTTATGCCAACATAGAGAGATCTGCACTCATGAAGATTGCCACCAGACCGGATCTATTCCCATGCTCTGAAGTAATTGGTTGTATTCTACCCTGAGCAGATGTAACAACGATGATCCTAGAAAATGTTGAAAAACAGGGCTATGCTGCATATAGCCCAGGATACGTAGCTCTGGCCTACCACCTGCCAGAAGCGCAAGTATTTCTGTCTGATGATTGGTTGAATAACATCAGAATGGACCTGGTAGAAACCCTTAAAAGAATGCTGCTATCAGGAAATCATTTCAGAACCAGGGCTACAGGAGAGTACGATACAAAAAGCTTAAGGGCCCCATACCGGTTCATAGCTTTGATGCTTAATAAGATTTTTGGAAGAGCTCATGGCAAGTTCTTCAAATTGGAATGGATGCCAATCATTTTTTATGTTGCAACCCAGGGGACAATTTTCAACTGGGCCAGCATTGTATCAAATAGCCTTTCAGCTTGCTTGGCCTCAGCCTTGGGTGAAGTATCCCAAAAAAGGTATGAATTCTATATGAGTTCCATTCTTGTCGATTGTATATTGTGCAATCAGCCTTTCCCCGGCCTCAGGTGCATCTGGGACAGGGAAAGAATGCCTGTCTATTCTACTTATAAACCATTGTGGGCACACAAGTACCATAGCCATTATCGAGAAGTCTGTGAACACTTCATCATGCCACTGTATACGCTCATTTTCCTGAAAGAGTGTGATTGCATGTCAGAGGGGGCGCTGCAAGTAATGGAAGAATATGCAGAATACTATCTGACTGAGGATGGCCTTTACTTCAGGATGTTTGGAGGGTCAAGATCTCCTTCCCTGCTACCCAAATACGCCACTAATTAAATCATCCACAAGGAGGCAGTTAGGCAAGTCTTCTTGGATGGCATAGGGAACTTCTTGTTTGAGCATAAGAAGGCTTCCTATCCTCCTTTGCCCTTCAAATTAGGAAGTTACAGATTCACCAGGGTGAAGAAAGAGGATGAATTCATAGAAGAGTTGGAAAGGTTTCATTTTGGCGAGATGCCTTTCCATTGAAGTGACTCCCACAGTAAAGTAGCTGAGCATTGTAAAGAAAACAATGTATATTTTGAATACACCCACCATTGGGATAGGGAAGAATCTGTCTTCCGCAGTGCGTTGAATCTAACAGCTTTGAGAAGAATATTCAAGAAGAAGATCACCACCAAAGGTGGGAAGGGAGATGAACAAGCAAAAGCTGAGGAAGAAGCCAAGAGAAGGAATGAGGAAGCCCAGAGGTTGGCATAAGAAGTTGTAGGGTGGCTGCACATAGAAGAAGAAGAGAAAAGAAAAGTTGCGCAAGAGGCAGCTAGAAAACTTGAAGAAGATGCAAGGAAAGAAGAAGAAGAAAAGAAAAAGAAGCTTGATGAGGATCTCCAAAAGAAACAAGCTGAAAGGCTAAAGCTGACACAGACAGAGCAGTCAGCTTCTAACACAGTTGGAGGGCATACCCAGGACGTGGAGAACCCGGAGGTTCAAGACCCACAAGTACCTGCTGCCAGTACACTCATGGTCCCCACACTCAAGCTGTTTCCCTTTGTACAGAAGGTGGGTGAAGAAATCCCTGATTTCAACACTGTTTACTATGATAGGGAGACAAAGAGGATAGTAAAGAGAACAGAGAGGAAGGTTCAAATAGTAGGTCTGCCTGGTAAAATGATAACGGATACCCCCGTTGTGTTGGGAACAGACCGAGACCCAAGATTCACCATCAGAGCATAAGTTGCATTAATCCAAGCTTCAGAGGATAATGTGGACAATATCATGACAGACTTGGAGCTATCCAAGAAGTCCTCTACTCAATTGAAAGACACCTTGAGAAAAGAAAGAGAAGAAAGAAATAGGCTGAAAAGAAAGTATGAAGACATGCAGAGGGAGATGAAGTCTTCTAAGGATGAATTGCAGGTCCTCCAAGTGGAGAGACAAGTTATGGAGACTACGCAGGAGTTCTTGGAGAAAGTGCAGAAAGAATATCAAGAGCTAAAGATGGAGAAGGAATGGCTGTTGGGAAAGGTAGAAGAGCTAGAAGAGCAGCAAAAGATCATCTTGGAGGCCAGTGAGATGCACACCCAAGAACAGGAAAAGAAACATTGAGAGCATATTTATTCTCTAACAGCTGCTCTGGAGGAAGCAAGGGAGCAGCAGGTTAACCTCCAACCGTTCAAAGAGCATGTCTTGGCCCAGAAGGATAAGATGATGCAGCTACAAACTGCTATAGAAGGAGAGAGGTGCAAGGTGCTGCAGGTAGATATCCAATTGGAAGAAATCCTAGAGACCTCCTCTTATTTCGTTGATCGATCTCAGGACGTCCTTGAAGTCCTGACTGCAAGAATGGCAAGGATGGAAAACAATGAAGAAACTCCAACAGAGCTGCGAGCAAAGGATCAACAGGCCCTCAAGCAGGATTATGACTTATTGGAATTTGCCATAAATATCACGGAGGATTTCAAGAAAGCTGTTAAAAAGACAAAAGGAGCATGCACAGAGTTTTTTAGAAGGATCCTTATTACCTACAACCGGTGCCAGATAGAGGCCAAGCAGAGGCTTGATGCTTTCGTGGACCATAGCACATTTGTGCAGATGTTGCAAAAGAAATATCAGGAGGAGGAAGCGAAAGTACAACATATCAAAGCCCTGGATGATCAGATCTTGATAAGTGAAGTAGATCATTCAGCCATTAGTGTGCAGCTTTTGGAGGACCAGCTTCGATTAAGTGCAGCCAGAATTGAGGCTATAAAGAATCAAGCTACAAATTTTGATATCAACATTCAGTTTTTAGAACCATGTACATTTGAAGGCATTGCCTCTGAAGCCGTGGCATGGAATAAATTTTTGGATGCCCAAGTGGGACCTTCCTCATGAAGGATTGGTCATTTTGTAAATTGTAACGATTTTGTAAAAATCATTTAAGGAAAAGTTTTGGGAGGTGAAAAGTTGGGAAGCCCAAGGGTCATTTTGGGCATCCCAACAGTCTCTCCCTTTTGTATAAATATAGAATACTTAGAGGGAAAAGGGGATTTTTCCCAGTTAGACATGAAAAGCGATATTGTAAGAAGAACTACTTTTTTTTGCAATAAAGAGTAATTGTTTTCCTGTTGGAGAAATATTGGTGGCACTTTCAAATGTTATGCTGTGGATGGCGGAAAGATGAACTATTTTTTTTTTCCAGCTTTTGTCCATTAACCGTGAGATCTTTCTAACTCTTAGAACCTATGTTCTTGTTTAAATGATTTCTGGTTTATTTTTTGGAATTACCACCATGAGTAACGTATGATGTTCATAAAACAATTGGCTATCTGATTGTTGAAATATTTTTAATCGGTCATGTGTTGTAGAAAGAAACATCAGCTACCTGTAATTTCTCTTTATAATACATGCACAATACACATTACTCATAATTAAGTTATAGTTTGCTCCCTGGGGATAGATAGATAGATAGTTAGTTTTATTTCATTACTGCATATGTGATTGAGATGCTTGTGAGTGCTAAGACGAGAGGTAAGAACCTGGGCATCACGTTGTGACTACCCCTTGCATCCTTATCACCCTGCATGGTTAATTATGCATGTGCATATCATACTTAAATGAAAAATACAAAATACATGGTGGACCAGGCCGCAACCGGTAAAACCTTTGTTTTTGTTACTTTGACCTACGATAGCCGGACCGCAAACCGGATGGATTCCCTATACCAAACAGTCATGGGTTATTTGGGAACATTGACTGGGGAGAATCCCTTTCTGTTGTTTCCTGCGATTTTCTAGGCCTCAACAGTTTCTGGCACTAGAAGGAGGGCCGCCAGTGCATGGCTGGCCGTGGAAACTTATTTTCCCAATATTACCTTACCAGCAAATATTTGAAAGCTTTTGACCTAACCCAAGCCCTCACAGAGTTTGGTTCTACCTTGAAGTAAGAAATCCCGTTTTCACCTTACATTGCTCTTTGCTCAGAGTCTGTTTCGTTCACCTTGCTCATGGCTGGTGTAAATGTGAATCACCCCAATCCACTGCCAGCTTAGAGAGCTAGGTCACCTATGAACCTCACACCTCCCTTGCATAACCTACCTCAAGCTTTTGATAAGCTGTTTCCTGAGTTTGATCCTGATGAAAAGACCGATGTAGATGACCACTTGCAAAGTTTCTATTTAGCAGTAGAAGGGTTAAGGGCTGGGGAGTACGAAGATGGTGTCTGTCGATTATTCCCGCATACCCTTAATGGAGCAATAGCATCCTGGTATTTCAGTTTGCCTGCAAATTCCATTCCTGATTGGGACACTTTCGAAAGGACTTTCAGAAGTAAGTACTCAACCCAAAAGACACATGCCTCCCTAATGAAAGGTCTTGGTTTGTTAAGAAAAGAGAAGAATGAGAAGGTACATACTTTCACTCAAAGATTTTCAGCATACCTAAAGAACTTTTCTGAATCTGACAGACCCTCTAACAAGGTCTTAATTGAATATTTCACCTCTGCCCTGGGTCCTAAATTAGCTATGTTTGCCAAAATGAAAGCACGACCCATGTTGGTAGAGACTTATGAAGAAGCAAAAAGTGTAGAGGCTGGAAAGGAAAGTATAGAAGATTATCCTGATCAACTGATAGAAAAGACTATCGAGAGAGGAACATTATTGTTGTCTAAACCGAAAGAAGAACAATCACATGATTATCAGGGAATGCTGTAAATGATGCAGAATCTATCCAACGGAATAATAGATCTGGAGAAAGGGAGGGAAGCTCAGAAAACTTACAAACCCTACTACCAAAAAAGAGAGGATAGCAACCAATGGAAAATACCTCCACCAAATTTACCATCAATAAACATAACAAAAGTAGGGAGGGATAATTTCTGCACTTTTCACCAACAACCTCATTCTAAAAAGAAGTGTCCTCAATGGTTAAACTCGATGACATTGGTGATGAATAAGCTGCTGGAATCTAAATTGACTAAGGATAGTGGTAAGGAATAAGGAAAAAACCAGACCATACAGAAACAAGATGATGATACCATGTTCTTATGGAATGGTGTCTCGCTTTTCAACACAGAAGAGAATGCTCTTAAATCTGAATACACACCAACAGCAACAAAAGAGATGGACCTAGCAATTAAAGACAATGAAATAATTTCAAAGATTAAAAAATTGTAGGAGAATGTCAAGAGACAGGTTGATGTAAATGTTAAAGATAAGACACCTAAAGTCACTATTGTCAACCAGAAAACTGAGCTAATCAATGAGCCTGTCAAACCTGTAGAAGGACAGGTAGGTGTTGATCAAGGAAACAATGAAGAAATTGAGGATCTTAAAGAGGATATACCCACTCAAAACCAACCAGGAGAAGAAGACATAGAACTAGGTTGGGAAGAAAAAGCTGAAGCCCTGCCTTTTCTTTTGACCCTAGAAATGTTGAATCATAATGTGCATAATTGCTTGGTAGATTCTGGATCAGCAGTGAATGTTATGCCACTAGAGGTTTGCAAACAGATTAATGGATAGCCAGAGTCCACACCTTGGGAAGTAACACAGTTAGATAGCACACGTGTCAAAGTAGTAGGGGAGATGAAAAATATTCTCATTTTCTTTGCTGCAAATAACAAGATATGTCAATTTATTGACATTATGGTGGCTGACATACCGGGTGGATATGGGCTTATTCTCAACCGAGATTGGTCTGCCAGGTTGAAAGGTTATTTTGCTTCAGATTGGTCTCATTTATGGTTTCCTCTTAAGGGTACCCCTAATCGGATTAAAATTTTGAGAGAACCCTACATGAAGCACACTGTCACTAAGCTGGGAGAAAGTAGTGAACCTGGTAACTCTGTCCTGGGAAATTATCTGACTGAGCTTAAGCTAAGACATCATACCTCAAGAAAGGCTAGTTCTACAATTGACACTCAGCCTGAGCTCCTTCAACTTCCTCAGGCTGAGAAGGATGACTGTAGGATAGTAGACATGTGTTCAATTTCAAAAATGGTACACTTAGACCATGGATAGATTTTTGACCTACACTGCAGCCTATCCCTTTAACTCGTTGATTGAATATTTTTAAGGGCGGGCACACATTTTCTTTTCTTTTCTTTTTGCCTTGTACATAAATAATGTTGTTTTTTCTTTAATGCTTTGATGTTGTTTTATTTTTTGATTATTTGATTTAATGTTGTTTTCTTTTGATTTAAATGCTTTGTTACTAGTTCTTTTTATTTTTTAAAGAGGAAAACTTTTGGTTGCAATGGAAACATCAGGGTTCTTAATTAACTGAAATCTTGAGAAAAATACTGTGCTTTGAAACATAGAATGTCTTCTAGTAGCAGTGTTCCTAACTGGCCATGCATTCATTGAAGTCTTACTTAACCCCTGTAAATAACTCAGAAGTAAAAGAGGTATGGAATACTATTTCGAGGCTCCATCCATTTCACATATTAAATTTCCAAGGGGGTGACAGCAAAAGACCCACGGAAAGGAAGCAAGGTAAACACTATATCATATATAAATGATCCCATGCCATAATTTTAGAAAAGCTAAAAGCTATTAAGAGTCAAAACTCCTGAAAGAAACAATACACGTCAAAGTAAAATATCAAAAGCATGAATCTCAAAATTGCCAAAAGTTCCTCTCCATCCATGAGATGAAAAGTCAATTATTCTCTCACACAAAAGGACACTATGGATAGAGGAGCCTGAATAAAATTTAGAAAGAAAGGCAAATGGAGGACTCACAAGAACTAAAGTTCAAAAGGCACAAAAGTGCAATTAGCATGGGAATGAGGAACAAATGGATAGTGTTGTTTACTATATGTTACAATCCTGTGGTGTCCAAGCTAGAACTTACCAAAGGATGGGTAAAATAAACCTCATTTATTAGGCCTCAAAAGAGTTATTCAGACTTGCAAATATTTCTGATGTTACCATTTCCCAATGAAGAACTGCTTCTTAATGATTCAAATGCATAATTTGGCCAGCTCAGGAATACAAACATCTAGAAGATTTCAACTTTTATTCAGATAGTCTCGCACTGGGAAGAAGTTAAGTCAGAAATCTGGGGTTCACCAGGTAGTCGCCAATTGTTGTAGCTGCAACAATTTCCCAAAATTCCAAAAAAATTCGGGACCCTCCTTTTCTTGGATTAGTTTGATTTTATTCTTTGATTTGATCTAATGATTTTTTCAGAATGATTTTTAAATTCTTGGATTGATCTACCACTCATTTTAGATTTTCCTCTAACGCTTGAAACAATCCACTATTTTTTCAAATTTGATTGTTGCCTTTGGATACGTTCTCAGCTGGCTTGAATCGGAAGTTTATTTGGTTGATGCTCCCGCCATTGCGGAGAAATAACGAGTCTTGACTTCGAATTTTCTTCCGATACGTTTGTTTCACATCGGCTGCTTTTTGTGTTTTGCATCAGAACTTTTATTATTACTGCCTCTGCAGTTGTGGACAGAAAACTGCTAACTCTTCTGATTATTGTTTTGGCTTTCGACTCCCGCTTTGTTATTTTCGCCGATCCCGTAAGTCTTGGGCTTCTGTCGTTGCGGCTGCGGAAAGCTTTATTTTTTTTGGTCGCCGAGTCATTTTAAACCCGACGTTGCGGAAGGTTGTGTCCTTTACGTTCCCCCCGTTGTGGATGAAATAGCGATAACCCTTCCGATCTTTAGTCGTTCGCTCTTCCGATTCAGGTCTTGTTTGGCGGGGCGTGATGTCCTTTTGATATCCGTCGTTGCAGCTACGAAAATATTTGCCCTTCCGGTCAGTTAATGGTTTCTTCTTCGATAAATCCTTTGCTTATGGCGGGATGACTTTCCCTTTGTGTCTCCGCCGTTGCGGCTGCGAAATGCATTACATTTCCGGTCAGTTAGTGGCTTTCTCCTCCAATAAAGCTTTGCCCATTGCGGATTGATTTATCCTTCACGGATCCGCCGTTACGGCTCCTCTTCCACTATTGTCCCGACGATTAGTATTCCGAGGTTCCACTGCGTATGTCTCCATGGATCGCTTAGCGATTTGGCCATCCACCGTTGCGGAAGGATTTACGCTTTCGAATTTCGAGCCTTTTGGCTTCCGCTGTCCGATTTTATTTTTTCCCCGCCGCACATGTTGACTTATATATATTTGGGGCCAGGTCTATTTTCTATTATTCTATTTGTATTGTCATTTCAACTTGCCCACTATCGCTCTCGTCATGTTGTCATCCCCTCGAGCTTGGCCGGACCCTGCTGTCGGTGCATGCTCGTTCCAGGTGGCCTCAATAGTGGGAGCTTGACCGCCTTTTCTACCACCATACACGCTGCAGTGCCAGGTAGGCTCGTATTTTCCTTTCCCCACTTCGTTTGAGATTTTGGTTGATGTTTGTTACGGTTGGGTTTGTACGCGACCATTTTTCCTTGGCCCCAATTAGTTGCGCGCCTATATAGTTGGGGATTTTTACCTTAACTGTCCGTGGAAGGGCAGTTTGACCCTTAGGGTGTTTTACTTCACCGTTGTTTGTTATGCAACCCTGTGCATAGAGAATGAGGGGGTTTGGTGCAGACGGTTGTTACGCTGTCTGCACCAATCCACCCTATGTGATGTCATGGGTAGGAATAGGTTTGTAGTGGCCGTTCTCTGTGGGGGTTTGGACTGTTTGTCCCATTTTTTTTTACCTGCATCATTTAAACCCTAGTAATTTTTTTCCATGTTGTTCCGCGCGACCGGTTTGCGGCCGGTTTCAATCCCAAGTCGGTTTGGGGTATATAGCGCCACGGTGTATCATTTTTAAACATAGTTGCACAGACAGTAGTTTGTTTCCTAAAGACGCACCATTGAAATTCTTGAATTTTTTTTACTGTCATTCCCATGCAATACAATGGTTATGGCACCCCCAGCGAGTCCGAAATTTCTTCATTTTAATGTAGTTTTCATTTTCTCACAATAGTTCTGTTAGTTAGGCCATTTTAGCTTATATACATGCATACATTTGCTTCATTAACCAATTGCTGTCATGGTACACATAAAAGGAGTAAAACGCTGCACATTGTTATGTAAATGTTTGCAACCTAACCGGGAATGGCTTAATATTTACAATGTTATATATGGCAGGAAGAATTCAAACTCACAATGTCAAAAAGGCAAAAGAAGAAGGCCCCTGTGGTCGAGGAGGAGCCCGAAGTGGAAGTCATTACTAAAATAGAATACATATATGAGGACACCAAGTGTATATCTGGTGTCGAGCCTGAATACCAGTGGGGGGAGATTTATAGGTTAATCACGTGCAGGGAAGTTCCTGATATGGGCTTGGAGGAAGAAGGTATTTATGCCAACATAGAGAGATCTGCACTCATGAAGATTGCCACCAGACCAGAGCTATTCCCATGCTCTGAAGTAATTGGTTGGATTCTGCCCCGAGCAGATTTAACAACGATGATCCTGGAAAATGTTGAAAAATAGGGCTATGTTGCATATAGCCCAGGATACATAGCTCTGGCCTACCACCTTCCAGAAGCGCAAGTATTTTTGTCTGATGATTGGTTGAATAACATCAAAATGGACCTGGTAGAAACCCTTAAAATAATGTTGCTATTAGGAAAGCATTTCAGAACCAGCGCTACAGGAGAGTACAATACAACAAGCTTAAGGGCCCCATACCGGTTCATAACTTTGATGCTTAATAAGATTTTCGGAAGAGCTCATGGCAGGTTCTTCAAATTGGAATGGATACCAATCATTTTTTATGTTGCAACCCAGGGGACAATTTTCAACTGGGCCAGCATTGTATCAAATAGCCTTTCAGCTTGCTTGGCCTCAGCCTTGGGTGGAGTATCCCAAAGAAGGTCTGAATTCTATATGAGTTCCATTCTTGTCGATTGTATATTGTGCAATCAGCCTTTCCCCGGCCTCAGGTGCATCTGGGACAGGGAAAGAATGCCTATCTATTCTGCTTATAAACCATTGTCGGCACACAAGTACCACAACCATTATCGAGAAGTCTATGAACATTTCATCATGCCACTGTATACGCTCATTTTCCTGAAAGAGTGTGATTGCATGTCAGAGGGGGCGCTGCAAGTAATGGAAGAATATGCAAACTACTATCTGACTGAGGATGGCCTTTACTTTAGGATGTTTGGAGGGTCAAAAGCTCCTTCCCTGCTGCCCAAATACGCCATTGATTACATCATCCACAAGGAGGTAGTTAGGCAAGTCTTCTTGGATGACATAGGGAGCTTCTTGTTTGAGCATAAGAAGGTTGCCTATCCTCCTTTGCCCTGCAAATTAGGAAGTTACAGATTCACCAAGGTAAATAAAGCGGATCCATTCGTAGAATAGTTGGAAATGTTTCATTTTGGCGAGATTCCTTTCCATAGAAGTGACTCCCGCAGTAAAGTAGCTGAGCATTGTAAAGAAAACAACGTACATTTTGAAGACACCCACCATTGGGATAGGGAAGAATCTGTCTTCTGCAGTTCGTTGAATCTAACAGCTTTGAGAAGAATATTCAAGAAGAAGATCACCACCAAAGGTGGGAAGGGAGATGAACAAGCAAAAGCTAAGGAAGAAGTGAAGAGAAGGAATGAGGAAGCCCAGAGGTTGGCACAAGAAGCTACAGGGTGGCTACACACAGACGAAGAAGAGAAAAGAAAAGCTACGCAAGAGGCATCTAGAAAAGCTGAAGAAGATGCAAGGAAAGAAGAAGAAAAAAAAAAAAAACTTGATGAGGAGCTCCAAAAGCAAGAAGCAGAAAGGCTAAAGCTGACACAAACAGAGCAATCAGCTTTTGACACAGCTGGAGGGAAGACCCAGGACGTGGAGAAACCCAAGGTTCAGGACCAACAAGTACCTGCTGCCAGCACACCAATGGTCCCCACACTCAAGCTGGTTCCCTTTGTATAGAAGGTGGGTGAAGAAATTCATGATTTCAACACTGTTTACTATGATAGGGAGACAAAGAGGATAGTAAAGAGAACAGAGAGGAAGGTTGAAATAGTAGGTCTGCTTGGTAAAATGATAACGGATACGCCCGTTGTGTTGGGAACAGACCGAGACCCAAGATTCACCATCAGAGCAGGAGCTGCATTAATCCAAGCTTCGGAGGATAATGTGGACAAGATCATGACATACTTGGAGCTATCCAAGAAGTCCTCTGCTCAATTGAAAGACACCTTGAGAAAAGAAAGAGAAGAAAGCAATAGGCTGAAAAGAAAGTATGAAGACATGCAGAGGGAGATGAAGTCTTCTAAGGCTGAATTGCAGGTCCTCCAAGTGGAGAGACAAGTTATGGAGACTACGCAGGAGTGCCCGGAGAAAGTGCAGAAAGAACATCAAGAGCTAAAGATGGAGAAGGAACGGCTGCTAGGAAAGGTAGAAGAGCTAGAAGAGCAGCAAAAGATCATCTTGGAGGCTCGTGAGATGCACACCCGAGAACAGGAAAAGAAACATCGAGAGCAGATTTCTTCTCTAATAGCTGCTCTGGAGGAAGCAAGGGATCAGTAGGTTAACCTCCAACCATTCAAAGAGCATGTCTTGGCCCAGAAGGCTAAGATGCTACAGCTACAAACTGCTATAGAAGGAGAGAGGTGCAAGGTGTTGTAGGTAGATAGCCAATTGGAAGAAATCCTGGAGACCTCCTCTTATTTCATTGATCGATCTCAGGACATCCTTGAAGTCCTGACTGCAAGAATGGCAAGGCTGGAAAACAATGAAGAAACTCCAGCAGAGCTTCCAGCAAAGGATCAACAGGCCCTCAAGCGGGATTATGACTTATTGGAATTTGCTAAAAATGCCACGGAGGATTTCAAGAAAGTCATTAAAAAGACGAAAGGAGCATGCACAGATTTTTTTAGAAGGCTCCTTATTTCCTACAACTGGTGCCAGATAGAGGCCAAGCAGAGGCTTGATGCTTTCCCGGACCATAACACATTTGTGGAGATGTTACAAAAGAAATATCAGGAGGAGGAAGCGAAAGTACAGCATATCAAAGCCCTGGATGATCAGATCTTGAGAAGTGAAGTAGATCATTCAGCCATTAGTGTGCAGCTTTTGGAGGACCAGCTTCGATTAAGTGCAGCCAGAATTGAGGCTATAAAGAATCAAGCTGCGAAGTTTGAGGTCAACATTCAGTTTTTAGAACCTTGTGCATTTGAAGGCATTGCCTCTGAAGCCGTGGCATGGAAGAAATTTTTGGATGCCCAAGTGGGACCCTCCTCATGAAGGATTGGTCATTTTGTAATTTGTAATGATTTTGTAAAAATCATTTAAGGAAAATTTTTGGGAGGTGAAAAGTTGGGAAGCCCAAGGGTCATTTTGGGCATCCCAACAGTCTCTCCCTTTTGTATAAATATAGAATACTTAGAGGGAAAAGGGGCTTTTTCCCAGTTAGACATGAAAAGTGATATTGTAAGAAGAACTACTTTTTTTTGCAATAAAGAGTAATTGGTTGCCTGTGGAGAAAGATTGGTGGCACTTTCAAATGTTATGTTGTGGATGGCGGAAAGATGAACTATTTTGTTTTTCCAGCTTTTGTCCATTAACTGTGAGATCGTTCTTACTCTTAGAACCTATGTTCTTGTTTAAATGATTTCTGGTTTATTTTGTGGATTTACCACCATGAGTAATGTATGCTATTCATAAAACAATTGGCTATCTAATTGTTGAAATTTTTTTAATCGGTCATGTGTTGTAGAAAGAAACATCAGCTACCTGTAATTTCTCTTTATAATGCATGCACAATACACATTACTCATAATTAAGTTACAGTTTGCTCCCCGGGGATAGATAGATAGATAGTTAATTTTATTTCATTACTGCATATGTGATTGAGATGCTTGTGAGTGCTAAGACGAGAGGTAAGAACCTGTGCATCACGTTTTGACTACCCCTTGCATCCTTATCGCCCTGCATGGTTAATTATGCATGTGCATATCATACTTAAATCAAAAATACAAAATACACGGTGGACCGAGCCGCAATCGGTAAAACCTTTGTTTTTGTTACTTTGACCTACGGTAGCCAGACCGCAAACCAGACAGATTCCCTATACCAAACAGTCACGGGCTAGTTGGGAACATTGACTAGGGAGAATCCCTTTCTGTTGTTGCCTGCGATTTTCCAGGCCTCAACACTTCCAAAGACACCAAGGACTACATAATAATGGGTTCCAACATACCACCATAAGTGTGGGTTCCAAGACCCAAGTCTCCACATGCAATAGGATCAATATCTAAGATTGTGAGCTCAAGGACCCCACAAGAACTCAACAACCTCAAGACCATCCAATGCAAGCAATGGGCTCCAGCATCAACACAACAAGAGACTTACACACATGAGCCACATCATCCATCCAACAACCAATCAAGAGACCAAAACAAGTACAAGCATAACAAGCAGCACAAATACCAGTAACGAAATATCAACTAGGATCAAGGAACTTGACAATGGACTCAAATGGGAACAAGATACAACTTAGGGGCACTTAACCAATTCTATAGGCAACCAAGGCCTTTGCCATTGTTCCAAGGCCTCCAAGGGATTCAAACTTTGTCTTAGACAAGGTCAAAATGGCTCCTTTGACACAGACAACCACAAAATAAATTCTAACCCTTGAGGGCTCCACAAGGGGCACCAAGGACTCAACAATTGGCATCAATGACCAGACATCGTTGGAATCAATGACAACTTAATCAACAATTATTGCCTATGGTCATTGCGGTAAATCCTATGTTGTAAGTCAGGGAAGTAGTCCCCAAATTGAATATAATAAAATGTATTTTTAAGTCCCACTTGTAGTGAGAATTTCTCCTCACTACAGGGGTAAGAATGGCTCCCTTGTGCCTATAGGGCACAAGGGTAGGTTCCTACCCTTATAAAACAGTAAAAAATAGAAGTAAAAATGACTGAAACAGAGCTGCGAATTGATACTGAACTAATCTAAGAAATAACAAGTAAATGGAAGCTATGTTAAACTACATCTAAGAGCAAATGACAGAAAAGGAGAGGAGATGAAGAACTGTTGAACCCCTATACACACAGTAGGTTAGGGTTCCGCCTCCAAAACCTGCAAAACAACCTAAGCTACCATGGAGAAAACCTGCAAACAATTGTTAATGAAAAACCTGCAAATGAAAATATGAGTTAGAAAAAAAAATAAGCAAATAAACATAAATAGAAATGAGATTATACCTCACTTAGATGGAAATGGGCCACCATGCCCTAGCTCATGGGAGCACCTCTCTCTTGGTTGGGAAGCAATGGCTTGGAGAAATGGAAATGGAGGAGAGGGAGAGTGGGTGGTTTGAGAGCAAGAGGTCTCAAAGCATCCACGGGAAGCATAACAATATGCAAATGAGGAGTGTTTTGAGAGTGACCCCCCACCCTCCTTATATAGTTTTTCCAAGGGGTTTTAGGGTTTTAAGCCCTTGGTCAAGGATTTAGCCCCTTTCGCCCTAAATTTAGCCCCTTTCAGGGTTTTAGCCCCCTTTTTTAGGGCTTTAGCTCCTGGGGGTCTATTTTGGGCTCTTTTGGGGGGTTTTTAGCCCCTTTTCTTCATCCTTGGGCTCTTTTGGAGGTGTGGGGGTCAAATGGAAGGTCATGGAAGGTATTATGGAGTGAAATGAGTGTTGTGAGATGGTGTCCTTGGGTGGTGTAGGACATTGAGAGCTGTGTGAGGGATTTTTGGGTTAACAGATTGCCCCCTGATGTGTGAGGGCAGGAGCTCAACGTATGGCCAATGGACATCATAGGATTTATTGTTGAGAGGTGGTGCTTCCGGGGCTGGGGCATGGTGGCTTTTGGTTTTGTATTAATTTGGTTCCCATCAATGGGTGAGATACAATAAATGTGTGACATGTGTATGGACGAGGTGGGCATTCCCATGCTCATGACAATGTCAAAAGAATCATTTGATCTATGCTCTAAAATACAAGAGCCGATCATATACAACTGACATCACAAAGTTGGTTGCCTCTATGTGAGGCTGAATACAATACCGATCTAGTACATTGGACCCATGGCATTCTCATGGAATGCTATATCTTCATGACTAGCGGTCTACTAGATCTAGAATGGTACATAGATGTATGGACTCGTTGATTGAGATTCAGAGTCTTTGTGGTACAAGTATGTTGTATCAATCATGAAGGTATATCGAAGCACTGCTGGAGCTTCTAAACATTATCTCCAACGCAACCTGGAAATAACAAGGGACATAACCTGTTTAGGTCCCTCGAGTGGACTCACCAATGTGCTAGAGTCGAGTGACATCTGGGGTCTTCGACCAAGTACCGTGTGGAACAAACCCTATACAAATCTCAACGGTGCGATGATGGAGTTGAAGTCGAGCACGTGAGAAACAACCATCCCAAGAGGCACTAAGGACCTCTCTCAAGTGGTCCAAGGAACTCATCAATGATGTTAATGAAACCAAGGTATAGGGACCTTTGGGTCTATCCTCTGGAATATGTGTGTTGGTGTTGACAGAGGGAGACCTGGCCTTGGTCAAGGCGGTGATGTTTCCTTGACCAGGGGCGTAAGGGATAACCGAAAGATGTGAAGCAATCTGTGGACTGACTCACTGAATTGGGGGGAAGGGGAGGGAAGGGAAGAACTGAATAGGGGCAGGGGGGGAGTGGGAGACTCAAACTTCCTTTTTTCAGAGTATAATAGTAGGGTGGACCAGGAAGCAAATGAATATTAACTCATGGGAATAGGATCATAGATGTAATACTGAAAATGTCGCTACAGATGGGAAATACTTGGAGGAGGTGGACACTTTTGATACTGATGGGATCCAAGGAAGACACATTGCAGAGTACTCTGAACAAAGGTGACCCAATGTGGGGATGCTGCCAAACTATTTTCTATGGGGTAGTGTCTAGGGACATTGTTGTGGTACGATCTTGTGGATTTTTGGCGAGCCTAAGAAGGTAAGTGCTCGATGGTGCTTTCAATTTTTGAGAGTCTGAAAGCACGAAGAAGACTCCAGTGGGGGTTCTTTTTCATTGGTAGTCTCCTGTGCCCAAAAAAGGATAAAAGTATACATATGAGATCTCTCTTATCCTAGAGGGGATGTGTTGGGGCGCGCACCTTAACGGTCCCTAATTTTGGTAACTCCGCGGTTTTTGTGGAAGTTTGTAAGGGGAGTTGCGACTCAAAATAGTCTTAGGGGTGTCGGGGTTGAGTAAAAACCTTCTTTTTGTAATAAACCCATGGTTTAAGTCCAGGGTTTAGGGTTCGGGGTTCCCATGGTTTAAGCCCATGGTTTTGTAATAAGTGCACTATAAATAAGCACTCTTGTAAAGAAGTCATTTTAGGCTTTTGATGTAAGATGAATTGATGCGAAGCTAAGGCTTGTTTGTAAGAAAGGTTAAGTCCCAGCTGTGTGCATGGACGACCTCTGCAGCTGTGTCTGCAGAGGTTTTTTGGGTGATTAATAAAATATGCAGCTGTGTGCGCAGAGGCCTGCAGCTATGTGCACGGCTTTGAGGACTTGAAGGGATCTGCAGCTGAGTGCACAAATCAAAACTGTGGTTTTTGTAAAGAGTTGAATAAAACACAGTTCTGTGGATGTAACCCCTAAACTGGGGGTGAACCACGTTATATCTTGTGTTGTTATTATGTTCTTTTATGCATTATTAAATATATAACTAATAAGTAAGATCACTGCAAAATACTAACTTCGCTGTGAATTTCCAGTAAATGGTTAAGCAAGGCACTGTTTGTTTATCTAACCGCGAAGCTAAATAAGTAACTATCTAAGCTCTGTATTTTATGATTATCATTGGTTAGAAGCTAAAGGTACAGTAATATCCCTCTTCTGCTTGTAGAAACCTGATTCTGCGGCACCCATAGCTGTTTCGGGTGAGACTGCAACCTGTTCGCGGGTTATTGCCAAAAGGGCCAACACTGTGGGTCTTTTGTTGGTGCGAAGTTAATGGTATAAAACCCGGGTCTGCCCTATATCCCAACAAATTGGTTCCATTTCCGGTTGAACTCAGTATCTACTCAAGAGGGTTTTATGTCGTACCTCGAGGGCTATGTTTTGGAGACCCTCAGTGAAACAAATCGGTGATTGGATTGAAGAGACTTATCTGAACTTTGTTGTACAAGAGAACAAAGATCCGCGTCGTAGTTCAAACAAGTTTTTACAAAGGTACGTTTTTTCTGATGTTTATGAAATTTTATCCACACAGAGTTGCACCAGTGGTTATCCAGGTTAACAGAGAGAAGGACGAACTTCCAAGAAGGTCAGTTTCCTTATTGGACCCCTGCAAGAATTAATATATTGAAAAGGGTGAACAACGAGATATCCCGCGCTGTTGATTTCTGGACAACGCGAACCCTTGAAGCATTTGTGACGGAGTTCGCCATTGACACAAGTACATCCTTCAGCGAAGCCAAACGGCAATTCTCCAAAGGACCAAGGGGTAAGTAGTTGCATTCATTTAGTTTGAGAATTAAAATTCTATTGGCTGAAAAAGGTATATTGCTCATTGAATCAGACTGTTAGATTTAGTATTACTAACCTATGTTTGCAAGTGAA
>LPNX010137662.1:845522-863338 GCA_001517045.1 Pseudotsuga menziesii
ATCAAGCTGTATCAAAAGCACTTGGGTGACTAGCATAATTAGAACTCACCTTCCCCAATTAACAAACCATCAGGTGAAAATCCAACACCTCGATCAAACCTTTACGGTGGCAATATACCCAAAGGAAGCGGGAACCTACTGAAAAGTGACCTCGGGGTGCCGATCTCTGTCACACCCTAATGGGTGCGTTACGAACACAGCCCCAGAGACTCCATTTCAGCCCACATATTCCTTGCGGGTAGCCGTATAGGCTTTGTTTTGGACATACTCCAAGTACTCTCGGGTATATCTGGAGTCCCCCTTTAGCCTAATTTAATCAATTCATACTTCAATTTTAACTTAAAACATACCAAGATGCAATTGCAAAACATTCACTCCAAACACATGCAAGCACACTGATCTCTTTGATTTGACTCCATTATTAAGGCACTAGTCATTTTTGCTTCATATATATATTGTTTATCAGCTTTGTGCTTTCGTGTGTTATCTTCGTATGTTGTCATCTTTAATTGTTTATAGTTAAAATATTCAAACTCCTAAATAACTGATTCAGTTTAACATCACCCCACTAAGAATTCATCCTTACTAACTTAATAGGGTCTACCCCCCTTGGCTTCTTTAGGAGTTGAGCCTAAACGGAGGATTCAAGAACAAGGTGACAGCCTTGACTCGAGACTTCCCCCAAGGACACACCGAGTGGCTTGAAGATTTCTGCCACGTGACCCAAGTGTCTGAAAGGCGGCAACAAGTACAAGTCTGGAGGCATTTATATGCCAAATACGTGCAAGAAAAGAAATCGTTTTGTGGACAGTGGTCCAGAGGTCCGTGTAAAGTGTGGTAAGAAAGGAAAAGACAATCTATGTGTTAAAAATACAAAATAAAAGCTAAAATTACGTTGCTAAATGGGCAGTGGCCCGAGGACACTTCTATGTCAAATACATGTGAGAAAAATAAAGGGTTTTGTGGACAATGGTCCCAAGAAGTCTGCATAAGGTGCGGTGAAAAAGACAATTATAACTGTAAAAAGTAAAATATGGTGCAATCCTTAACGGGTGGCGGCCCGACAGCTTGTATGAGTAGCGGTCAGGAAGTGTGATGCAAGTACAGGTCCGTAGACACTTGCATCGTTATTTCATGGCTCGTAAATCAAGGTGACTTGTGGGAAATGGTCCCGAAATTGACTTATTAAACATGGGACGATGGTCTCATAAAATGGAAATTTGAGCCCGGAGGTGTGAGAGGTGTCTCGAACAGGTTTCGGGTGAATTTGAAGTAGCAACTAATGGTGCTTCCCCTGACTTGTGCAAAAAAACGTTGAAAAACAAGAAAGGGAAAAAACTACGCTATAAGGGACTCATCAGGCATAGACTCTCTTGAGGTGGAGCCCATTGCGCGGCTTCTTCAAGAGTCAGTCATCTGAGTTAGCGAAGAGGTGTGCCCCCTTTCTAAGATGAAGATCATTGGTAAGGCAGGGTGATGGAATCTGGTCTTTTATGGGAAGAACCGATTCCACACTATGGTTTAAAGGGAATGGGGTAAAATCGAAGGCGGTCTTACAGATCTCCTCGTCATCGTGTAAGTGGTTTTGGGATAGATCAGGTGGATCTTCCACAGCCGATGAGACGGAAGGGCAACTGGTGCTAGAGATCATCTAAATGGTATTGGTTGTTGTTTTTGTGGCCTTGCCCCCAGTCTTTGTTGGAGGAAGAGGGGCAGGCCTAGAGACAAGAGGAGTCTTTGATGGACCTATAGGTAGGTGCAACATTATCTCAATTGGCAGGACATGAGTCAACACATCCTGGGGCCTCAGAGGTACAGTAGGTGGTTCAAGGTACCATAGAGGATCTCCTAGTGTGAAATCCTGTAAATGGAGGGTTTCCAAGGTAGACTTACTCACGATCCTGGATGGTAGGAAAAAGAAAAGAAAAAGCATCATGTTCATCGAGAATGAACCCCATTGTTTCCCTGGTAACTGAGTTTGAGGTTGCAACTGAGGTTGCGGCTGTGGCTGCGGAAACAACGAAAGAGATAGGTATGATGGGCTGTCAATGATGGTGGAGATGAGCGGTTCAGTTGAACTGGACATCATGTAAATGGACTCTGGTGTCCGAAAAAGGCAGTGGTGGGTGGACTTCTTCGATCAAGGTGATCTCAGACTCAAGGGAATGATGACGAAGGTCAGCGAGAGCCATTCAAAACTCGGGCAGGTCTTGGAAATGGTGGGAGTAATGTCCATACAAGCCACAAAGGGAGAAAGCATTCTTTTTCCTCAATGCCTTGTTCTTGACTACTGGCGTGGTTGGGAGTTCAACCACGGGGATGTTTTCGTTTGTATCCATGGCATCCAGGTGTGCATCACTAGAATTTCAGGGGAATTCTGAGATGGATGGCCTTGTTGTTCGCAGATGGCACAAGGTGGGACTTGTCATGGTTCTGCATTAGCTTTGGTGTTCTTTCCCTTAGCCCTTTTGGGTTGGGGCGGTGTAGGTGCTGGTGCGATGGTTGGCTTATGTGGACCAGGTGGGGGGTGAGGCTCAACCAAAATAGGTTGCACTGGGGTTAAGACAACCTGGGGCATTGCTGGTTGAGCTGGTGGATCGAGATACCACACCAGGATCCCCAACGTAAAGTTGGGTAGGCTTAAGGTGGCCATGACCGGCTTGCTCATGACACCAGGTGGGGGAAAGAGGAATGGAATTGTATGGACTGGAGATGATCCCACATAACTCCCAGCTGGTTGCATGTGGGGGTGAGGTTGTGGTTGTGGCTACGCGTAATGTTGCTGCTGCGGGTGATGTTGCGGCTGTTGTTGGTGTTGTGGCTGTGGATGATGATGTGGTTGTGGTTGGGGTTGCGGCTGCGATTGTTGTTTGGGTGCAGCGGTGCTTGATGAGACCATGCACAAGTCCGCAGTTTGCTTTTGTGTTGGTGGTGGTGACACCAATGGGAAACGAGTCATCATGGTGGGATCGGTAAACAACCCAGGGCCCACATTCAATGGTGGGGAGGCTAGTGTGTTTTCAACCACGGTGATGGTTGCAGGGATGACGTTAGCATGTGCGGTCGCCCCTTGTGGCTGGGTGGTGGTGATGGTAGGGATAACGTTGGAAGGCATTGTTAACCCTTGCGGATCATGGTAGGTGAGCTGATCGACTGTCACAATCTTCCCTTCATGGGGGAACATCATGAGGTGGAAGATAGTTGATGCGACGGCTCACATGGGGTACATGTAACTCCTCCCAAGGAGGAGGTTGTAATCTAGTTGAGCGTTGATGACTTCGATGTCAATCATGACTGTCTTCCTAGCTAACGTGATGGGGACATGGGAGAGGATTCCTTGGGCTTTAGTGGGGTGTCCATCATAATCCCGCAGAGTCGTGGAGGACAGTTGCAGAATCGGTGATCCAAGCTTCTGCCAAGCCAAGGTAGACATGATGCACGTGGATGCCCCCTCATCCACTACGCATCAGTGCACAAACAAGTTCCGGATAGATACCAGGATTTGGAAGGTGATAATGGAGGGCATGTATGGCTCTCCGTTCTCTATGTAAAATGTGATTAGCTTGGAATCAGAGGGGTCTTTTTCCCCTAGAGTGGCTAGTAAGGCTTTCTGCTATGTTGGGCACGTTTTAAGTACCTCAAGAGTGGACATGGTGGTTGGCGTTTGGTCCAAATAATCCACAATGTTATAGCTGACTACATCTCTAGCTGTGGCGCTATTGGCAATTCTGCGTATGGGGGGGCACAGGAACAGGGGTAACTGGAGAGGTAGGTTGGTTGTCTTAGACGTGGATGCTGCTAATGAGTCAACAGATTCGGTGGTGGTACCGTACTGATTTCCTCTAGTCTGTAAGTTGACCTCTTCAGTGGTCATGGTCACCAGGTGGTGAACACCTATTTCGGCCGTGGGCGGTGCCCCCAGAGCGTTGGGATTGGCCTAGGCAGGGGGAGCAATTGCCACCAGTCCTTGGACTGGTAGTGGGTTTTGAAGCACCGTGGGAGGAGGTCCCTGTGGTGCCTGGTTGGGTTGGGCTTGAGTGGGGGCATTGGCGGCCTGTTGGGCCTCATTTTGAATGGCCTACTTAGCGTGAGCCATGAGGGGACACTCAAATGTGTAATTCCCATAAACATCACAGAGTGTACAAGGTTGGTTTGTGCGCAATGGTGCATTGTGTCTTGGTGGATTTTGTCTTGGGGGGTTTTGGGCTGGTCAATTAGCGGCGGAATTATTGGGAGGGTTTGGTTGATAACCGCCTCCCTGCGGTTTGTTATTGCCTTGGTTGCGGGGTCAGTTGTTTCTAGCTTTCCCTTGTTGATTGTTGGGGGCAAGCTAGTTGGGACGATTTTATTGTTCGAACACTTTTCCCAACGGAGCAGGTGGAGCAGGGGCATGGGATTGAACTTGTTGCACTAGTGGTGCATAGTATATTTGTGGGGGTGGTGGTGCCACGAATGTGGGAATTTTCCCCACATATTGTTGTGTTGGCCAAGCCATGGCATGCGCCTGCTGCGGTGGCATAGGTTGAGCATAAGAGGTTGTTGCTCCGGACTGAGACATCATTCTAGCATAGTCCAGAGCTTTCTTTTGATAAGCAACATTACTCGTGTTGCTTGGTTGTGGTGCCACGGCAAGTGGTGTCAATCGAGGTTGTGGTTGTTGGGAGACTGACCCTATGATGCCCTCCGCAGTGTGGGATGCCCTCAGTGCGTCACGGTAAGAGGTACTTGGATGGGGAGCATTTGGAATGACAGCGTACAAGTATCCCAACTGAGCGTAAATGCGATCAAACTATTGGGCCTTCAATATGGCCTCTTCTTCAGATTGGGGACATTCGGATGCGACGTCCTTTGCGATGGGTGGGAGCAAATTCTTGAGGAACTAATCCAAGAATATCCTGTCATCAAGTTGGATCTTACATAAGCTGCGACACCACCGCCACTCATGGATATGGTCAGTGATGTGGGTGGCAGTGTTTCGGCGATAGGATAGCAGGATCTCCACCCCCTCATCATATCTGACAGGGAGTTGGAAAAACTGTAGGAACATGAAGGCTAGGGAGTTGAAGTCGAGGTACTTGGATTGTGGCAACTCAATGTACCATTTGGCTATGGCACCTGTGAGGGTGCGTTGGAACAGTCTCAGCCTGATAAAGTCTTCTATGATGCTATTGGATGAGCACCATAGATGGAATGTCATTATATGGTTTTGGGGACATTCCCTGGCTTTGCCTTCAAAATTTGGGATGTCTGATGGCAACTTTGTTGGCATAGGTGGCCAGAAAGCTTGGTGGTAGATGGGATCATTTGTTAATCTATCCAAGTCAGGCAAGTTCAAACAAGCCATGAAGGGTAGATTTGATCCCAAGTTGATATGGGATGGAGCTACAATGGGGGTAGGGTTTGTAGGTGCATAGTGCATCTGCACAGTTGGGGGTGCTTGTGGTGGCATAATGGCAGATGGGCCAATGCCCCCAAGTGTTGTGGGTGGGATGGTGTGAGTGGCAGGGCCATTTCCCTCATGAATGGCGGTAGGGACAATGTGGGTGGTCGGTGCACTGCCCCCCTGTGTGGCAGGGGGGACAATGTGTGTGGAGGGGCCACTGCCCCCATTTGTTACCATTGGGCCAGCTTGGCTAGTCACTATTGGTGGTGGAAACTGGCTAATGACAGTCTACATGACTATTCTTGGGCTGCTTTCCAGGTTGTGGGTGACAGGTTGTGATGTGGACATGGGTCCACTTGCTAAGGTTAAACCGAAAAATGGATCCGGGTTTGTAGCAGCCATGGGGCTGGATGGTGCGGTGTGGAGGTCTAGTTCAGAATGATATGGGTTTGAATTAGAATCAGAGGTTGTGTGGCCCTCTGATGGTGTGGGAGATCACTGAGAATGGCTACGACAGTGCCGACTGAGTTTTCCAAATGGTGGTGGTTCGCCTCTTAGGCGTGAGGAAGATCGTGGAGGATCAATTGTGTTTGCTTGTGTGTATGAAACTGGTGGGTATGAAATTTCAACCCTGATTTCAATGGCTTCCTACTACCTGAAGGTGGTCTCTCGGCCACCCAGACTGCCAGAAGACAGCGCTTGGCTTGTTCCTCACGGGTAACTCTACTCAATCGGAAGGGGTCGTTGCTTGTTTCGCTTGGCAATTCCTCTCAGCGGCCAACTACTTTGGGGTTCCTATGGTACTCCTCACAATGATATTCTGGGCAAATCCCAAGTACTTCCCATAGTTAAAGCAGTCAGGGACTTATGTCCTCAAAGATTGCAGAGTTTGATTGAACTTAGTGTAAATTTGGTAAATTTTAAGGCTTACTCAGCGTCATGAACTGAGTTGGGTTAATTAGTTGGTATGGTGTGTTGATTTTCTTATTTGTTCTGGTATTTTGGTTTGCAATATGGTTTATGAATTCATGGTGTAGTTCACATCATGGTTTTGTATGCAAACATAAACCGAAATTTGTAAGCAAATATGGTGATTAACCCTGAATTGTTGGCCTAACTAAGTGTCTACCTCTCAGTGGTATTCTTCTTCAACCAAGAGAAGGCATTGGGCTCTCAACACAATGGTACTAAGCCCATCCATAGATCCTCAGGTCACCTCCCAAGTGCTAGGTTGGTCAAGCAGGGAGGATGCTTAGCACCATGAGAAGCCCTCCTTCTCTACCCCCCGTACCTTCCAGGTCACCTGGTTTTAGTGGTTTGGGAAAAATACCATGGAGTGCCTAGATCTATACGAGATTTTCCCTTCGTCGTATCCCAGAATACCCCGGAGGGTGATGACTGGGTAGAGGAGGAAGGGGGCAGCAAGATGGTTAATTTTATGTCGCTTTTAGTTAGACTAATTGATTTTATTAAGCCTTAGTGATTGGTTTAACATATACACATTTGTTCACTGATTTACTTGCAAAAAATGAAAACTGGAATTAAAAGAGACCTATAATGGAGGACAGAGGTGGCTGGGCCACACTGACAGTCCTCTGAAACTGAAAATTGCTACTAATTAAACTCAAAAACAACTTCTGTGTGACAGGCCGCACCTTTCTGACTAAATCCCGCGAGGGGTCCGCGAGATTTTTCCAGAAATGAGCGAGGAAAAAATGCCAAAATAGCCGCAACTTGAGCTCTTAGGATGAAGTTGCACCTTTCTAAGGATTAAGTGCACCCTGGGCATTCCTGTCTACCAATTAAGTGCACCTTGCCTCACCTTTTCCCCCGATAAGAGCGACCTGCTCCGAAAAGGGGTGTTTTGGTGTTGTAGGGTCAGATCTAACCGACAGTAACTGGTACTGGGGTCAGTATGACTCGGATCAGCCTAACAGAGGCTTTGTCACTGACAGAAACAAGAAATAAAGTGGATTTAAATAGATCCAAACTAACATTTTTGAAAACTAGGGTAAAAACTGAAAAACTTGAAAATTTGAAATTTGTGGCCCAGGGATCCTGTGGGATTGACCCAGGGGATTCACCAAAGCCGTAGTGAGAATTTATCCTCACTACAGGGGTAAGAATGGCTCCCTTGTGCCTATAGGGCACAAGGGTAGGTTCCTACCCTTAGAAAATAGTAAAAAGCGGAAGTAAAAATGACTGAAACAAAGCTGGGAATTGATACTGAACTAATCTAAGCAATAACAAGTAAATGGCAGCTATGTTAAACTACATCTAAGAGCAAATGACAGAAAAGGAGAGGAGATGAAGAACTATTGAACCCCTCTGCACACAATAGGTTAGGGTTTCACCGCCAAAACCTGCAAAATAACCTAATCTACCATGGAGAAAACCTGCAAATGAAAATATGAGTTAGAAAACAAAATAAGCAAATAAACATAAACAGAAATGAGATTATACCTCACTTAGATGGAAATGGGCCACCATGCCCTAGCTCATGGGAGCACCTCTCTCTTGGTTGGGAAGCAATGACTTGGAGAAATGGAAATGGAGGAGAGGGAGAGTGGGTGGTTTGAGAGCAAGAGGTCTCAAAGCATCCACGGGCAGCATAACAATATGCAAATGAGGAGTGTTTTGAGAGTGACCCCCCACCCTCCTTACATAGTTTTTCCAAGGGGTTTTAGGGTTTTAAGCCCTTGGTCAAGGCTTTAACCCCTTTTCTGGGTCCTTTAGCCCCTTCCGCCCTAACTTTAGCCCCTTTCAGGGTTTTAGCCCCTTTTTGAGGGCTTTAGCTCCTGGGGGTCTATTTTGGGCTCTTTTTTGGGGTTTTTAGCCCCTTTTCTTCATCCTTGGGCTCTTTTGGAGGTTTGGGGGTAAAATGGAAGGTCATGGAAGGTCTTATGGAGTGAAATGAGTGTTGTGAGATGGTGTCCTTGGGTGGTGTAGGCCATTGAGAGCTCTGTGGGGGATTTTTGGGTTAACACCGCTAGGAGAATTCGTCCTTGTTAGGGTAAGAGGTCAATCTAGTCAAGTTAGTAGGTCAGTCACTTAAAGGGTATAAATAGGGAGGATCCCTCCCTCATTTATACACACATTGACTCACTCAAGTACACATGAGGAGAGAGAGAGAGATTTGCAAAAGACTTCTTATACTTTGGTTTTTCCATATTGTGATATTGTCTTAGTGACGGAACTATTCTAAGGAAATTTGTGGGGTTTTCTCCTTTGTGGTTTCCCTGAGGAAAATATTTAGTGTCTTGTGTATCTGCTCTATCTTATGCATCTTGTTTTTCTTGTTATTATTTCACATAAAATTCCTAATCAAATTGAATTAGATTAGAAAAACTAACAATATGTGGGCCCAACCATGTTACATCAAATCTTAGCTCAACCCCAATTCTTCCCAAACAGCACCGAAAAACAAACAGTTCATGAATAAATGATATAAATATTGTTGAGTATATAGTCATCATTGATGTCAAATGTGTTCATGAATAAAAAAGGAATAACTAGTGGATATGATGGCAGGACAAACTCAGTGAAAGGCTAAGGTAGTGATGGCATGGCATGGAATAGTTGAGGATGTGTCATAACACATATGATGACATGGAATATCATGGTGTCCTAATGATGGTGTCATAAAATTTCATTTATAACAAATGAAATGGATGAGATTGACATGGATGATAAGACAAGATGAAGGACTAATATGAAGACTTCCAAAATAGTGTTGACAGTATGATGTAAACAATGGTAAATGAAACAAAGAACAGAGGTCAAGTGGAAGTAGAGATGCAGTATGAATGACAAGGATGGTTAGACAAATGAAGAGTGAAACTGCAGAAGAGTGAAATGAACGGGAGATAGAGTGTATGTAAACAATTGAAGAATGGAGAAACTATGTCTGCGAGAGTGTTTATAAATTCCTCATAGAAACTATATCTGCGAGAGTGTTTATAAATTATGTATAATCAGTAGCATGATGAAATTATCTATGTATATAAGTCTTCAAAACTATTAGAAACAAATGCAGAGGATTTTCGCAAAGAAATTGTGCAAATCTGCAAAGTCATGGTGAGGTCCGCATTTGATATGAATCAATGGTCAGAAAGCATCCCGCATGAGATCCGACGGTTAAGGATCCGTTCTGCAAAAGATAGGTAGAAGGATGAAGTTTCGCAATCTGAAAGAACGAACAACTAAGATTAGTTCCGCAAAAAAGATATCGACGATGCAGAAGAAAAATGCAGAAATAATGTTTAAAGATTCTATGAACCTGCAATCTGCAACCCGCAATTCGAAAGATTGAGGTTTAGGAAAGACTCCACAAAATATTGAGGGTGCGGAAGAAAAATTGCGGAAAGAAGCTTGCGGAAAGGAGCTTGCGGAAAGAAGCTTGCAAAAAGGAGCATGCAGAAAGAAGCTTGCAAAAAGGAGCTTGCGGAAAGAAGCTTGCAGAAAGTCAAAATATGGTTTGAGGAAATTTTACATTTCTGCATCTTATTTCAGATCAACAGTCAAGAAAACGCCCGACGAAGATCAACAGTGGGGAATCGTTGATGAGGAAACCGTGGTGCAGAAATACAATTTCGAGGAGGAAATCTATGTGTTAGATCGACGATCCGGAGAGACTTACAAATCAAATCAACGGTCAGGAAAACACTCGATGAAGATCAACAATAGGGAATCGTTGATGAGGAAACCATGGTGCGGAAATACGATTTTTAGGAGGAAATCTATGTGCTAGATCAACGAACCGGAGAGACTCAAAATTAGATCAACGGCCTGTATTGATTCTGGAGAAGGAGATTGCAGAAGCACCATAAAACTTTAAGCTGAGCTGCTGAAATGAATTATGAGGTACGTCCATAAATGGTAAAGAAGAATGTCCAACATGAAACTCATAGATGGAAGGTGAAGCCCGTGTTTTGTGAGAGAAACATGTACAGATGAGCCTGTGATGAGGATAACCCGCAGAGAGCTCCCAGAGGAGGAAAAGAATCCCACATATGTGAGAAAACTAGAAGCTTGAAGGTCTAAAGATAGAGTATTCCCACTGATAGAGGAGAGGAAGTCCACAGGAATTGGTTTGACGAATCCTATGATCAAAGAAGAAGGGAGCTCGCAGATCATAAGTGATCAAGAAGTTTTTAATTAATTATTTAATTAAAAATCGTTAATCACATATTGTTGAAAAGGTGTGACTATCAAATTTGAAAGGGCATGATTGTGAAAGGGTATGTTTCCAGAATAAAGAGATGCGTCCATAGGAAACATGAAGGTACTTATACACTGAGGTATGAGTGAGAGAAGTGTCTTGTGGTCTATCTTAGAAAATTAAAAACAAAGACCATTGGGTGTGACATAGAATGGAGGGAAAAGAAACCTAGCATATTACATCAAACATACTAGGGAAGCAAGGTGGGTCTAGGGCAAGAAACAGTCCTGTAGGGGGTTGTTGCCTCTTCCCAGCATAAGATGGTAAATAGGGTGTAGGAGCATCCTGTTAGTCGTAGCTGACAAAACAGGGCCTCGTAGAATCCTTTTAGTAGCAGCTAATAAACCAGGGGTTCGTATCCTCCTTCCATTGGTAGCTAGTAAATAGGGTGTCGTAGCATCCTTTCAATAGCAGTTGATAAACCAGGGGGTCGTAGCCTCCTTCCAGTGGTAGCTGATAAATAAGGTGTCCTAGCATCCTTTCAGTAGTAGCTGATAAACCAGGGGGTCGTAGCCTCCTTCCAGTAGTTGCTGGTAAATAGGGTGTAATACCATCCTTTTCTATAGCCATAGGAAAAACTATTTGTAAATAAGAATTTTGCAATAATAGGACGTATTGGTGGTTTACCCTATTGGGCTTCCACGTTAAAATTGTGTTCTGTGTATTCTTGTTGTTGTGATTTTTAATGATATATTTTAAAAGTGGTTTAATTAATAAAAATATAACAATATTGATTCCCCCCCTCTCAGTATTGACAAATAAATCGACACATATTCCATATCATTTTTGCACAATGAGCAATAACCCAGACCCACAAAACCTCCATGACAGAGAGAATCTCGAGTCGGAATTTTATTTTAAGATAGAGCCACAAAAATAGTTTTACCTTCGGGGATATCTTAGCCTCCAAAGTACTGACATCCACCATACAGACTCATATATCATAAGATAACCCTTTTTTTCATTAACCATCCCATCACAGTTGTTAAAACCCCGTACTAATCGGTCTGAAGAGTCTGATAAGGTAATCCCAGTATTATATAAACAACGCATATAAGAATCCCACTCATTGGAAAAGGATCCAGATATCTAAATATCACAAGATTTTAACCAAGATGATCCACCCAAAGAATGGCCTCCAAATATATGTTTTAAGACAAAGACATTTTTCTCATGGAGGATGAAAAGTAGCCCAGGGGATCAAATAAATTGTTTACCAAGACCAATGATCGTATTAATGCGAAAAAATATATCAATAAATTTTAGCACAGACTAATCGATAGCTTTATTAATCAGAGGGAATGCCTTCATCAAACTATTCCAGACAAAAGAGGCACCTTTTTAACATTTCCTAGGATCTCTAAACCATAATTCAACAGGTCTTTCCTTCAAATACTTTAAATTGATCATTGTTCCCAACAAGTATGAATTAAAAAGGGATAGCCATAGCGTCTTAGCACACAAATATTTATTAAAGAAATTCAGGTCCTTAATTCCCCAACCATCAAGAGACTTAGGTCAAGAAAGGTCTCTCCAATAAACCAGATAAAACTTTGATATACTCACTTTACCTGCCCACAAAAAATGAGAGACCAACTTCCTGATAAAACAAATGATATACTCACGCAGTGCAAATAAGGAGAATAGTATACCAAAATGCTATGGATAACTTCATCGATCAAAACAAGAGGACCCCCTATTGACAACCAACAGAAATACCAAGAGCAAGTTCATATCTGAATTTTCTTAACCAACCATAGCCAATCACATTTATTATATCCATTTGGCTTAAGAAAAAAACCAAGGTATTTTAGTCCTTCTTCATGAATAGATAACTGAAAAGGGAAAAGAGAAGAAATTTCTCGAGATATATCCATATCCCACAAAAGTAAACAAAGATTGATTTGTTTTCACTTACATCCATACCAGAAGCCTCACATAAACAATTTATGATAGAATGAAAGTGTTGTCATTCTGTAACAGAGGCTTCACCAAATAGAAGAACATCATCTACAAAATGTAGATGTGAAATGGATAAATTTTTAGTCATTGAAAACCCCTTAATTTTCTTCACCTTCTTATATTTATTAATCATAAAGATCATACCTTCAATTACCAGAAGGAACAAGTACGGGGAAACAGGGAAACCCTTCATTATTCCTTTATTTCCTTTTAAAAAAACTTGTTAGAGAACCATTAATTAGAACAGAAAAACAAGCTGAATTTATACAACCCATATCCAATCTGTAAACTCCACCAAAAACCCAACATGAAGAAGGATAAACCTCAAATACAACCAATCAACTCTGGAATATGCCTTGATAAGGTCCATATTGAGTATGAAATCTTGTAAATGTCTTTGTTTCATCGAGTGAAGACATTCTTGAACAATTCACACTACATCAAGAATCTAAGGATCAAGAAGAAACCCGAACTACTCCTCAGAATTGAACTTACCGATATAAGGCTTGATCTTTCTAAAATAATATTGGTAATAATATTATATAGCATATTGCATAAAGAGATAGGCCTATATTCATTGAAACTAACCGGTCTATCAACTTTAGGAATAAGGAAAATATAGGTCTCATTTACCTTACCTGGAATATTCCTCACATAACTCACATATAGCCCCAACCCACAACATCATTCACAAGGTCAAGATCGATTTACCAAGATTCGATGGAAAAAATAATTGAGACGGGATTCGATGGATCAGCAAAATCGAAAAAAAAATTGAAATGTACAATATATATGGCGACGACGACAAATTGAACACTACAGCAATGTACATGGATAAAATAACTTATGACTAGTTCTTATGATGGGACTCAGAAATGAAGAGAGGAATACTAGTTAGAGACTAGGAAACCTTCAAGAAAAAATTCTTTAAACAATTTCAAGACATGGAAGAAGCCAAAATCTACAGCAATATCACTCATTTACAACAAGAAGGAACTATGGATGAATACTTTAGCAATCTATTGGTCCTGGCCACTTGTGTCCAATATTTAACTAAAGAACGACTCTTGCAAATTACCAATGGTGGGATGAAACAAAGTATTCAAAGTGAGATAGAATTATTAGACGTCAAATACATGGAACAATCCCATCAAAAAGAAAAATTAATTGAAGAAAAGAAAAAATCACAACTTTCGTCAGTTTATATACCACCCCACCTAAGAGCAAATGGGAAAAAGGATGATAATCCATGTTGTAAGTGTAATGCCCCTAATTGGCGTCCAGGACATAAGTGTAAAAGTAAGAATCTATTCTTGTGCAAAAAAATACATACTATGGTACAAACAAAGAATATATTTACCCAGTTCATCAAAATTCAAAACTCAGGTCTTAAAAGAGAACCATGACTCCTCAACAACATGCCGTGTTGGTTTCTTTAAAACATACCACAACATCTGCCAATCCTTATTTTGGAAGGGAATGAAGACTGATATCCAAAAATATGTGGTTGAATGTGATACTTGTCAAAGGAAAAAGTTTGAAACGGTGACTCCTCCCGGTCTCCTACAACCCCTTCATATTCTAGCCCAAAAATGGTATGAGGTATCCATTTATTTTATCACCGCCCTTCCTACATCAAAATGAAATGATAGTATATTTTTAGTCGTTGACATATTAACAAAATATGCTCATTTTATTAGTATTTAATTCAAAACAAAAACAAGCCAAGTCGCAGATAGTTATGTAAAGAATATATTTAAGCTCCATGGGTTTCCCAAGGTTATTGTTAGTGACAGGGAACCCAAATTTACCAGCAAATTCTGGAAATAATTTTTCCACCAAGTTGGGACTTCATTAAATATGAGTACCTCATACCACCCTGTTGTGCCCCTGCTCAACAGCCTTTTAAAATCATTATTTTATCAAACAAAATTCTATTTTGTTTGATAAAATGTTTAACTTTTAAAAGGGACAAACTCATCTACTGAAAGGAGGATTTTTCATTGGCTACTGATTTATTGAAATTAACATTTTTGATCAACCTTGCAAGTTACATTGGATCGATGAAATCGCTGCCTCTGAGTTACTGGTCAGAATGAATTTTGACTAGGAAGATTGACTTATGAGTGTTCATGGTTCTTATGCTTACTGTTGTCTACCCTAGTTTTGTAGGTTCCCTTGAATATTAGACATTGGTTTAGTCGATTTCATTGTTATAAATATTAATGAGGTTGTATTACCAGAGTTTTCATGCCAAGTAGGGCGATGGTGATGAAAGTTTGATTCTTGTGACTATGTTTAAGCTTGGATGCATGATTCGTTTGCCATATTATAAAGTTCATGGACCATGATTTATATTGATATTAATTCGTGTATGATGATATTCAAAGGTTCATTTTCGAATCATATTATTCCTCGCCACCTTTGATGAATGGGTCGAACGTAGGATTGAGAACGCATATATTATGGTGTTATCGGGAATGATCTATGGCACGAGTCACTTATCACGAATTCAAAGTGTTATTATGACACTCATACTTACCCTGTCCTCCACGTACCTAGTTCTTGTCGTGGCTGTTTGCCAGTGGAGCACCTGTTATTACGTACACCTTAAGCTCTCCTGTGATTTAATTCATGGTAGATTGTGATAACATCATTCTTTCAGGGTTTCCACCGTCATTTGTGTTTATCACTCCGAGTAGTGATGGCTCCGAGCATGTCGAACCCGCAGGGGTTTCGCCTGCATTCACGTTTGGCTCATCCTATGTATTATTTAGCGCTGCTCAGTCTCTATTCCAAATGCTTACGACCTGGCTCTCTGTCTTTGGTCCAGTGGTGGCATGTATTCTGTGTATGGTTTCGCATTTATAAACAATCAGTAATGGCCCCTGTTGTGAGAGTCGAACCCTATGATTTAACCCTGTTGAATTCGAACCCTGGGCTTTTGCAAAAGTTTAAAGATGTCGGGTGGCTGCCATTCTTTGAGAAGTTTTCTGATTCTAATCCAGAAGTTACTAGAGTATTTGCTTTGTCCCTGGTAAACTACCAAGCAGAAGTTGGTGATTTGTGCTGTCGAGTGGATGAGAGGTCGATTGCAAGTGCAACGGGTTTGCCTTTGTCTGGGAAGCGGTGGTTCAAGTATCAGAAAATGGAGATTACCGAATGGAGATCATTGCTGAAGAACCCGACTCAAGAAATTTCCTTTCGGACAGGAGTTGCACGTAAGTATTTCTTGAAAGACTGGCTCCCCATGCTTGATTTAATTCACAGGTATTTAACCTGTGAAGGTCGGTTGTCATCGGCATATGTATACCATCTTCGTTTAATGGATGTCTTCATAGGGTTTCCTATTAATCTCCCTTATTATCTTTTGCACAGTTTGTTTAAAATGTCAAACACCATAAAGAAGGGACCAAAACATGTAAGCCACAGTTTGTTTCACCACAGCCTAGTCCATATGTTGGTTGAGAATGAATTGGTAAAGTCGGGTCGCTCATGGGAGCAGTTTATAGAATCGAATGGTTTTTCAGGGTTTTGTCATTGTATGTTTGACAGTCCCGATGACTGTAGCAAACATAAAGATTCAAGTTCGGCCTCTCTGAGTAAACCTATATCAAACCCTAGTCTTAAGAGTGTGGAACCCTCTCAAGCGCCTATGGGTGATCCAATGAACACTCCTCATACATCTCCAGAGTCTAGGCGTGTAAAGAAGGTCTCAGCTCCGTCACCTATCACTCCATCAAACAATAGTGATAAATATGGAAACCATCGAGGGAAATTATCCAAGTCCAAGTTGACTAGAAGGCTAACCAGGAGCATGGCGAAAGCCAAGATGCCACAAAACCCTGGGAATATTAAGCTTCCAGTTGAAATGGTTGTAATTGATGATGAGGAAAACGTTACTCCTCCTCCTGTTAATGATGATATGGTTAATCGTGGTTTTGTTGCTGATCCAGCTGGTCAAAGTCATCCTGTGACTGTGGATGATATCTCTGAAAATCCTTCTCTGTCTATAGAGGTTCAGCCTATTGAGCCTGGCGTTGATGTCACTTTTGATCGTGATAGTCCTCCATCAGTGGATAAGAAAGTTCAGGAAGTTCAAGTTGATTGTATGGCTGATCCTGTGGAAAAAGAGAAGTCTGTTAAAACAACCTCGGCCGTTCCTCATGGAATTGGGGAAACTATTCACCCTCTGTTCATTAGTTGTCTGTTAGACAAGGTTCGTCGAATGGAAGACAAGGTGAACGAAATAGTTGCGAGTCGGGATTTATTGAGAACTGATAATGTGAAATTAAAGGCAAAAGTTGATTTAAGTGATCAACATCTTTTACGACTCAAGAATCATAAAAACAAACTGATAAGGAGGGTTCTTAAGTTGCAGGACGAAAATGAAAAGAGTGAGGAAAAGTTACGCGAGCTCAATGCTCAGATCGCTCTTATGCAATTTAAGGCTCCATCTCCGAGTCAGTCCAGTGGAGTTAATATACAAGTTTTTAACGCTCCGGTCAAACTGTAGTGTTTGGTGATATGTTATTTTGATATCCTGTCTGGTGTTTTGATGATCGATTTCAGGTATTTTATTATTTTGAATTTGTTTGTTAATGATTTTATTTGTTACTATTTTAATTATTTTTTAATTATATTTCTTGTGTGTTGTATCGCAGGTAGAATTATGAATATCTCTTTCCCGGATTTTGAGGATTTCAGTTATATGGACAATCCCTTTATTTCTGGAGACAAATCATTTTTGAAGGGGACTTTTTTACAGGTGCTGTTATCTCCTTTATGTCCTCGATCCCATGTGATGGTGGCATAGCTATGCGTTTGTTGAAAAAACGACATGTTCCACTTGTCGTTTTTCTCCATGTGACATTAGTTAGGGATCGCAATCTGGATTATTAGCTCTTAGAAAGTTTATTTTGGGAAAATCAAAATGTATATTAAGGGCTGATAGTGAACATGATGAGGGGTCGATACTCTGGGGAGTGAGAACAAAACTGCTGGTTCGTTCTACCTGCGTTTCTAGATAGTGAACTGTCAGTAACTGTAGCGTTTGAGCTGGTGATGTTGTACACACATTTACAGTTTTAGAACTTTATATGTGACTTATAGTATCTTTCAGTTTTGCTATTTCACTCTCATGTATTATGAATGTTTGTTATAATTTCCTTGATGAATTGTGCAAATATTATGTATCCGGTATTGGTTGTTCCTATTCCTGACTGTGTTGGTACGTCATGTGTTGTAGTT
>LPNX010137662.1:863366-873610 GCA_001517045.1 Pseudotsuga menziesii
ATAACTCTGTTTATCAGTAGCATTAATTGTAACCATTAGTCTTCTAGGATCCTAGTCCAACAAAGCCTTTAAATCTGTCGGGAGAGACTATTCCAAACAGCTTGGAGCCTGCTCTAAGGATCCTGGACTGGGTTGTTTTCCCCCCGTTGCGGGCTTAGTCGAATACGCCCGTCAACAATGGCGCTAGAAGGAGGGCCAGCGTAAAATGGCTGATGACAACAACCCTGTTAACAAAACTAATCAGCCAACTACCCCTCAAATACAATCAACTACACAACCACGAACACGCCGGTCATCACGACTAGGCGACGATCCTTTGACCGATTCAGTTCGAAACCTCATCTCCCAATTTGATGCCAGTGGTGCTCGCCGTCCAAAAGAACTAGATCAAATTGAACAAGCCATAAATGAATCTCAAATAATTTTAACCAGAGCTTATTCAAGTATTACTGGGTGCCAGCCTACTGAGCTACCTCTCCCTCGGGTTACCCGTCCTCGCACCCGTCATTATGTACCTGTTGTGGGAGAACAACAGTTGCCTTTAAGTCCCATCCTGAATATTCAGGTGCAACAACCCCTGATAGAAGTAAATCAGCCTTCCTCATCGATAGGACCACATTTGTCAGGAGGATCTGGGCGACCACCATCACCGCCTCATTCCCCTCCTCATACTCCACCAACATCACCATCACCACCGCCGACTCCTAGGCACATGGCAGCTGCCAATCCGCCTAACCCTATGCCTTGGATGGCCCAGGATGTTGTTGCTGTCCCTGGTGTTTAGCATCCTTTGCCTAAACACCCTGAGAAGCTTCTGCCTAAGTTCAACCCTGAGTCGAAGGAGCCAGCTGAAGATCACGTCAAGAAGTTTATGCTGGCAGTCCGGCTCCTAGATGTTGAACACGAAGATGTCGTATGTCGACTGTTCCCTTACACGTTTAAAGGAAGGGCTTCAACATGGTATTTTTCCTTGACAGCTGGGTCCATCACCAGCTGGAACGAATTTGATATCACATTTATAAACAAGTTTGGAGATGACAAGTCTCCGGCAGTCTTAGTGTCAGAACTGTCTAAAATTCGCATAGAACCTAAAGAAAAGGTTAAATATTTTAACCAATGCTTTCTGACCTTAAGGAATAGAATTCCCGCTACTTCAAGGCCCACTGAGGATGTAACGATTGAATTTTACACTTCAGCCTTACCTGGAAAAATAGCCATGTTCGTCCGGCAAAAGGCCAAACTTACTCTAGCTGAAAATTTCGAAGAAGCAATTAAGGTTGAGAAGGATGTGTCTGCCACAAAGGCAAATTCCGGAGTAGATACCGATTCAGCGTCTTCTTCTCGTAAGAAGATCGACAGCCCTGTCAAAACTACAACTGGTTCTGACAAAAGAAGTCAAGATGCTTTAGATTTGGATAGTCTCCAACGAGTTATCAAAAAACTTTCTAATGAGATCATCGATTTAAAAAAAGGAACTTCTGATAATACCCCAAATAAAGAACCACTTAGACAGTTATTTAGAATACCTTTTCAAAATCCAACTGTAAAACAAAATTCACCCTCTGAAGCTAATAACATTGAGGAAATTAACAGTTTTCTCAAAGCAATAGTTTCAGATCTGGAAACAACTACTGAAACTGAAACTCAGTCTTCAGGACAGAGTTCTCAAGATAAACAAGACACCAATGATAACAATGATAATAAACCACCCAATGTCATCAGTCATTTCTGGGACACCTCAAAATTAACTGATGACGAAGAGGTGGCTGTTGTCAATGTGAATCAGCATCAGCATAATACCAGAAGTAAAAAAAACCAGCCTTCAACTGAACTTGTTACAACTGTTCCGGATAATAGTTCAGCTGCTAAAGACAAAGATCAGCCTGCAATTAGTAGATCTACACCCTCCATTGAGTTAGAATATGATTTGATTGAAGACTTAAAGAAGAGCAGGGCTAATATTTCTCTATATGAACTTATAAAAATACCTATGATTCGTGAGAAAATGGTGCAAGGGGTTCCCCCAAGTAAAACTGGTAAGGCTCCCTCAAATCAGAATAGTGCTGTTAGTAATAAAGATAACTCACAAAAGTCTTCAGTCAATGCATCATCAATAGGTAAAAAGTCTGATTCTTCAACTCCACCCTTTTTACTTTCGTTTGAAATATTTAATCGCAAAGTACATAACTGTATGATTGACTCAGGGGCATCAAAAAATGTAATGCCTTACTCGGTGTGTAAAAGGCTTAATGCTGTCCCTCAGCCTTGTGATACCAGTATTGTACAGCTGGATCACTCAAACGTGAAGGTAATAGGTAAATTGAAGGAAGTGCTGATAAGGTTAGCTGCCAACCCCCAAGTCCATTTTGTTATCGATATTATTGTTGCTGATATACCAGAAGCATATGGTCTTTTTCTTAGCAGGGATTGGTCACAAAAGCTCGACGGATATTTTGCAACAGACTGGTCCCACTTGTGGATACCTCATAAGGGTCATCCGAATAAAATCAGAATCGATACAGAACGGTATATGAAGCATACCGTTACTGAAATTGATGACTCAAATGAACCAGTTTTGTTTACCGATACCATAATGGGTAACTATATGGCTGACTCATTTTTTGGTAACTTTGAAGCTGAAATTCCAGAAATTCCAGAATCAAATCAGCAGTCTGAAATTTGTCATTTTACACTACTTCCACCTGAAATTTCAGTCTCTGAAACACCACATTTAGATCTCGGTAACGGGTTCTGGTCTCTCTATTTTGACGGTTCTAAGTCAAAAGAAGGATCTGGTGCAGGGTGCTTGCTGATAGATCCTTATGGGAAGAGATACTTTATCGCTTGCAGGTTAGAATTCGAATGCACCAACAATGTGGCTGAATACGAAGCTCTGATTCAAGGGCTCAAAAAAGCAATCGACTTAGGTGTAAAAGCACTGTTAGTATTAGGAGATTCAGAAATCGTTGTGAGACAGGTACGTGGTACAATACACTGCATTGCTGGTCACCTAAAAAATTATCAGGCTGAGGTATGGAATTTACTTTTGGCATTTGAAGCATTTAACATAAACTCCATTCCTCGCTATCTGAATCAAGAAGCTAACCTTTTGGCTAACGTCGCTTCTAGATTAATTCCTTCCGAAAGAATGCTTACTGATGCTTTCTTGGTTGAATTGATTTTCAGGCCTTCTGTCCCAGAGAACATAATGAATTGGAGAGTTTTTAATGATGATGAATAGCTGATCAATTTCCTGACCTTAAAGGACACTTTTAAGGATGCTATCGTAGATGAAATGACTCACGATGAGGACCTATATAACTTTGCAGTAATCCCTAAGCCTTGCTCAATTCAAGAAACTCTCGATCAGGTTAGTGTTTTTCCCAGGTCAGTAATCAAACTTGAAAAATTTTATGACTTAAAGGACAAATTCAAAGCTGCAAAAAATTGTAAAACTGGTAGCTCCATCATGCAATCTGACATTGTCAATCTAGGAACTGAGCAAAACTCTCAATGCGTAAACCTAGGCAGTACGTGTACTGTTCAAGAGAAAACAGCCTTCATTAAACTCTTTAAATAATTTAAAGACATATTCGCATGGACCTATGATGACTTGAAAACATTCGACCCCAATATCATGCAACATGTCATTCCTATGAAACCAGAGGCTAAACCTTTTCAACAAAAATTGAGAAAAATGCACCCCAGCTTGGAACCAGTTGTCAAAAAGGAGCTAAATAAACTCCTTGCTGCTAGGATAATTTTCCCTGTTCGGCATGCCCAATGGGTAGCAAATCTTGTACCCGTAAGGAAGAAAAACGGTGACATCAGATTGTGTGTTGATTTCCGAAACCTGAATAAGGTTTCTAATAAAGACAATTATCCGGTTCCCACAATGGAGAAAATCCTGCAACAGGTCTCCGGATCTGAGATGTTTTCGCTACTAGACGGTTTTTCAGGATACAACCAAGTGTTGGTATCCAAAACTGACCAGTTGAAAACAACTTTTAGGACACCTTGGGGAACTTATGCCTATAGGAAGATGCCTTTTGGTCTCATAAATGCTGGTGCAACATTCCAGAGAGCAATGGATATCGCTTTCAGAGGTCTGATTGGTAAGTTTGTTGTGATTTATCTTGATGATATTACTGTCTTTTCTAAAAATAGGACTGATCATATAACTCATCTCAGGCGAGTTTTTGAGCGTTGCAGGAAGTACGGGATTTCATTAAATCCTAAGAAATCTATCTTTTCAGTTACTGAAGGTAAGTTGCTGGGTTTTGTTGTGTCTAAACAAGGCATTAATATTGACCCGGAACGTACTCATGCTATATCTCATATTTCGATGCCTCACTCGAAAAATTCTATGCAGTCCTTTCTTGGAAAAATAAATTTTGTTTCTAGATTCATCCCTGGCTATACAGAATTTGTTAGGCCATTACAGAAAATGATTAGAAAAGATGCTGAGTTTAAATGGAACGCTGAGGAAAAGCAATCTTTTCACGACATTTTAAAAGCTATCGCTGAGGCCCCCACTCTCACTAGCCCAGATTTTTCCAAACCATTCATTTTATATACTTTCGCTTCTGATTTGTCTTATGCTGCTGTTCTGACACAGAAAAACCAGGAAAATAACGAGGCCCCTATCGCTTTTATGAGTTCTGGTCTCAACGGTGCAGAACTGAATTACCCAGAAGTGGACAAGCAAGATTTTGCTGTTTTCAAATCTGTTAAACATTTCAGGCCTTACTTGTTGAAGTCCCACACCAAGGTCGTTGTACCATATTCTGCAGTAAGAAATCTTTTGGTGCAGAAGGATCTTGGTGAAAAAAGAGCACATTGGGTCACCGCACTTCAGGAATACGACCTGGAAATAAAACCATTAAAGATTGTCAGAGGACAAGGTCTCTGTAAGCTAGCAGCTGGCTCTGCAGACAGTGCTGAATCAGATCTGCATTTCTTCAGCAACCCTTCCGTATTTGAAAGGGAAGTTTTTCTGAACTCTACTCCTCCTGATTCTTGGTATGAGGATATTAAATTCTTCTTATTACATGGGACTGCTCCTGAACATTTAGACCCATGTCATAAGAGGGCTTTAAGATTGAAATCTGCACCTTATCAGCTCATTGACAATATCTTGTTCAGAAAGAATTTTGAAGGAGTATTCCTTCGTTGTCTAGAAAAAGATGAGGCCGATAACGTGTTATCTCAATTGCATGCAGGTCTAGCGGGAGGACATTTCAGCGGTGAAACTACGGCCCATAAGATACTTAAAGCTGGGTACTACTGGCCCACATTATTCAAAGATGCATATGCTTTCGCTAGGAAGTGCCAGGACTGTCAAAGGACAGGAGGCAGACTGAAAAAGGCAGCATTACCCCTCCAGCCAGTTATCATTGAAGTCCCATTTCAGCAATGGGGTCTGGATATTGTTGGCCCAATTACTCCAGCCTCTTCACAACAGCATAAATATATCCTCATAGCTACAGACTACTTCACTTGATGGGTTGAAGCCATCCCGTTACGAATAGTCAATTCAGATCAGGTGATAGCTTTCCTTGATTCCTTTATCATCACTAGATTCGGCATGCCTGAGTCTTTAATATTTGATAATGCTACTTATTTTTCTTCTGTTAAATTGACTGAGTATGCATTAGAAAAAGGGATAAAATTAAAGTATTCTGCTAACTATTACCCTCAAGGTAATGGGCTGGCAGAATCATCCAATAAAAATCTGATCAAGATTCTCAAACGTACTGTGGCTAACCATCACAGAGATTGGCATACTGTCCTATCAAGCGCTTTGTGGGATGACAGGGTAACCCCCAAAGCCGCTATTGGAAATTCTCCATTTTTCCTAGTATATGGCAAGGAATCCATTCTACCGCCTCACTTGTTCCTACCTTCGTTACAACTTTCCCAGTCAGTACAAGAAGTACCATGCTCAGCTATGGAGCATCGAATTAACACCTTGCAGAAGTTAGAAGAGGATAGGGAAATGGCTAGAAAGAAGTTTGAAAAACATCAGCAGACTGTGAAGCGTTGGTTTGACCTCAGAAAATCAGTCAGTCGAGATCTGGAAGTAGGTGATTTAGTTTTGAGATGGGATAAGGAACACGAAGATAAGGGAAAACATACGAAGTTTCAGCATTTGTGGCTAGGACCATTCATTATTACAGAAAAGCTTGGTCCCAGCACTTTCAGGCTGCAAACATTGGAAGGTGAGATTGATGACCTTCCAGTAAATGGTCACCTAATCAAAAGATACTTCTATTGATCCTCCTCAAGGGATCACCCTGTATATATCACTGGTGTGGTGTGCTTCTTTGAATGATTTTATTCGCTTTAGATATGTGTGTCTTTTCCTTTTTATTTTATTTTGTTTTTGTTTTTGTTTTTGTGATATGAACCTGATACGTTCATCAAACCCCAAAGCTGATGACTGAATTCAATGTCTGAAATTTATCTGAAAATCATACACAAAGGCATTATTTTTTTTTTGGAATTCTGTTTTACTTCTCACACAAAAAAAAGGAATTATCATTGTTCTGAACATTACCAGCAACTTCTAAAACACGTTAATATTAATTACTTATATCGGTTTCTACAAAAGTTTGTCTAAAGAGATTAGGGCAGTGTTTGGTAAAGTCATTCATTAAATCTCTTACGACATCCCCTTCTCGTAAAGAGGAACAGACTTGCCTCCCTATCTGCTAAGATAATCTCATTTGAGATTAATTTTAGTTACAATCTGAACAAAGATGGACTTGAATATGTGAAAACTGTCTGAAGGACAGAAGGTCTCGTGATGAGCCGGTCTGTTCAGGATCATAAGTTTACATCCAGTAGCATTGTCGTCTCCAGTTACCAAGCCTGGGCAATGACCCTTAGACATAAAATTCTGAGGGGTGAAAGGTCTCATCACGAGCCGGTTCATTTTACTGTTATGTGGGCTGGTGACTAACATGATTACTACCGGGTTATCAAGCCTGAATCATGGCCTTCATGACCAATAAAAATATATGTATAAAAAAAGAAAACAGAAGATAATGGTAACGGTTCATCTTGCCCAGAATTGTAAATTTTTCACTAGTAGGTGGGATACTGGCAGTCTGTGGGTTTTAAAGTAACCCTGTCGAGGCTATGGATGCCTGCTGGCAGTAGGGATATGCTTGTGGTATTGTGATTTTATCTTTTAAAGACTGAACCATTCGCTGTTCTACTCTTTAAGGACTGATTTTTGTTAGAAATCTGATGTTTGTCAAACAAATAACTGAAACTATAATCTGCTGGTAGTGTCTAGAACTATGAAATTTTTGAATCTGGTTGAGATGTTAAAGCAGTGTTATTTGCGCAATGGCTCATGTAAAGGTTTTAATTCCTTTGCTTGCATGGTTTCAGGTAAATAGACAGAGATAATTGTTTCGTCCAGCAAGTCGCCATCTGTTGTGCCCCTGCTCAACAGCCTTTTAAAATCATTATTTTATCAAACAAAATTCTATTTTGTTTGATAAAATGTTTAACTTTTAAAAGGGACAAACTCAGCTACTGAAAGGAGGATTTTTCATTGGCTACTGATTTATTGAAATTAACATTTTTTATCAACCTTGCAAGTTACATTGGATCGATGAAATCGCTACCTCTGAGTTACTGGTCTGAATGAATTTTGACTAGGAAGATTGATTTATGAGTGTTCATGGTTCTTATGCTTACTGTTCTCTACCCTAGTTTTGCAAGTTCCCTTGAATATTAGACATTGGTTTAGTCGATTTCATTGTTATAAATATTAATGAGGTTGTATTACCATAGTTTTCATGCCAAGTAGGGCGATGGTGATGAAAGTTTGATTCTTGTGACTATGTTTAAGCTTGGATGCATGATTCGTTTGCCATATTCTAAAGTTCATGGACCATGATTTATATTGATATTAATTCGTGTATGATGATATTCAAAGGTTCATTTTTGAATCATATTATTCCTCGCCACCTTTGATGAATGGGTCGAACGTAGGATTGAGAACACATATATTATGGTGTTATCGGGAATGATCTATGGCACGAGTCACTTATCACGAATTCAGAGTGTTATTATGACACTCATACTTACCCTGTCCTCCACGTACCTAGTTCTTGTCGTGGCTGTTTGCCAGTGGAGCACCTGTTATTACGTACACCTTAAGCTCTCCTGTGATTTGATTCATGGTAGATTGTGATAACATCAGTCTTTCAGGGTTTCAACCGTCATTTGTGTTTATCACTCCGAGTAGTGATGGCTCCGAGCATGCCGAACCCGCAGGGGTTTTGCCTGCATTCTCGTTTCGCTCATCCTATGTATTATTTAGTGCTGCTCAGTCTCTATTCCAAATGCTTACGACCTGGCTCTCTGTCTTTGGTCCAGTGGTGGCATGTATTCTGTGTATGGTTTCGCATTTATAAACAATCAGTAATGGCCCCTGTTGTGAGAGTCGAACCCTATGAGTTAACCCTGTTGAATTCGAACCCTGGGCTTTTGCAAAAGGTTAAAGATGTCGGGTGGCTGCCATTCTTTGAGAAGTTTTCTGATTCTAATCCAGAAGTTACCAGAGTATTTGCTTTGTCCCTGGTAAACTACCAAGCAGAAGTTGGTGATTTGTGCTGTCGAGTGGATGAGAGGTCGATTGCAAGTGCAACGGGTTTGCCTTTGTCTGGGCAGCGGTGGTTTAAGTATCAGAAAATGGAGATTACCAAATGGAGATCATTGCTGAAGAACCCGACTCAAGAAATTTCCTTTCGGATAGGAGTTGCACGTAAGTATTTCTTGAAATACTAGCGCCCCGTGCTTGATTTAATTCACAGGTATTTAACCTGCAAAGGTCGGTTGTCATTGGCATATGTATACCATCTTCGTTTAATGGCTGTCTTCATAGGGTTTCCTATTAATCTCCCTTATTATCTTTTGCACAGTTTGTTTAAAATGTCAAACGCCATAAAGAAGGGACCAAAACATGTAAGCCACAGTTTGTTTCACCACGGCCTAGTCCGTATGTTGGTTGAGAATGAATTGGTAAAGTCGGGTCGCTCATGGGAGCAGTTTATAGAATCGAATGGTTTTTCAGGGTTTTGTCATTGTATGTTTGACAGTCCCGATGACTGTAGCAAACATAAAGATTCAAGTTCGGCCTCTTTGACTAAACCTATATCAAACCCTAGTCTTAAGAGTGTGGAACCCTCTCAAGCGCCTATGGGTGATCCAATGAACACTCCTCATACATCTCCAGAGTCTAGGCGTGTAAAGAAGGTCTCACCTCCGTCACCTATCACTCCATCAAACAATAGTGATAAATCTGGAAACCGTCGAGGGAAATTATCCAAGTCCAAGTTGACTAGAAGGCTAACCAGGAGCATGGCGAAAGCCAAGATGCCACAAAACCCCGGGAATATTAAGCTTCCAGTCGAAATGGTTGTAATTGATGATGAGGAAAACGTTACTCCTCCTCCTGTTAATGATGATATGGTTAATCGTGGTTTTGTTGCTTATCCAGCTGGTCAAAGTCATCCTGTGACTGTGGATGATATCTCTGAAAATCCTTCTCTGTCTGTAGAGGTTCAGCCTGTTGAGCCTGGTGTTGATGTCACTTTTGATCATGATAGTCCTCCATCAGTGGATAAGAAAGTTCAGGAAGTTCAAGTTGATTGTATGGCTGATCCTGTGGAAAAAGAGAAGTCTGTTAAAACAACCTCGGCCGTTCCTCGTGGAATTGGGGAAACTATTCACCCTCTGTTCATTAGTTGTCTGTTAGACAAGGTTCGTCGAATGGAAGACAAGGTGAACGAAATAGTTGCGAGTCGGGATTTATTGAGAACTGATAATGTGAAATTAAAGGCAAAAGTTGATTTAAGTGATCAACATCTTTTACGACTCAAGAATCATAAAAACAAACTGATAAGGAGGGTTCTTAAGTTGCAGGACGAAAATGAAAAGAGTGAGGAAAAGTTACGCGAGCTCAATGCTCAGATCGCTCTTATGCAATTTAAGGCTCCATCTCCGAGTCAGTCCAGTGGAGTTAATATACAAGTTTTTAACGCTCCGGTCAAACTGTAGTGTTTGGTGATATGTTATTTTGATATCATGTCTGGTGTTTTGATGATCGATTTTAGGTATTTTATTATTTTGAATTTGTTTGTTAATGATTTTATTTGTTACTATTTTAATTATGTTTTAATTATATTTCTTGTGTGTTGTATCGCAGGTAGAATTATGAATAT